>JACJUM010002878.1:17269625-17367814 GCA_020976665.1 Heortia vitessoides
CTTTCCAGCAGTGGACTTCTAATGGCTGATATGATGAATCCATGGTTTGTTGCATAAAGTCTGCCCTATTTTTTACAAGCGAAGGTTTATTAACCAAATCCTAAATTGTAGGAAATTCTTTGACACCATTTAGGAGGCACAAAGCCAGTTCCACTCGATGCACACAAATAAATATTCTAACGAAGGTAATGGACTGCGTTATCTCGCTTGCACCAACACAAGTATACCATTCGGAGCCGGTTGTCTCCGCGGTTATAGGTGCATTTAACTCCAGTGCAACCTTAAAGCAAAATAAATCTTAAGCCAAGAGCCAGAGAGGCTATTACTGGAATACGTAGGCTCTCAGTTCAGTAATCCTTGGCTGCGCACACACAGAAATGGTAATATTTGCATTTTCTGTGGGCATTCCTTATCTTTGCGACCTATTGCATACAAACACGTTTGTTTTTAAAGAGGTTCTGGTCTCGCTTTTTATAAATCGCTCTTTTATTTTGGAGCAGTTTTCATTCCTCGTTAACGAATGCGCTTTAAGTCAGCTGACTGATTCATAGTACCATCATCATACCAGCCACTGGACGTTCACTGCAGGACAAAGGCCTCCCCAAGAAATGGCGAATTTTGCCCATAATTGCCGTGCTAGGCAAGCGTGTTGGCTATTGCAGAAAGCAGCTTTCGCAACGTGGATGCTGCAGCCCGTGTCCGCCCTGTGCCATTGAGCTGCACTGTTTCGGATGGATATACCGCCATATGTCGGTTCTGGTACCTTAGTCGCCTCTTACGACATCTGAATGTACGTTGAAAGCTTAATATTTAACTAGAAAAAAAAATGTGCTAACAAAATGTAACTGACCATATCGCAAAGCGATTGTTGATCTCGTTGTCGATGGGGAAGACGTGTTCGTGCGAGGCGTGCGCGGGTGTGGAGGGGCATGCGGGGGCGGGGGCGGCGGTCGGCGAAGCGGGGCCTGACTGCGCCCAGCGCGCCACCGCTGCGCCCGCGCACGCTGGCGCGCGCATCACGCACCGCGCCGGCTCTGTAATTAAAATGTGATGTTCTAAAGAATCTCAATTATTATGATGTCAGCCGTAAGACGTAGGTCTCTCCAAGGGATTCCCAACAAGACCAGTTGTATGCGGGCTGTCTCCATCGCGAATAAGCGCTTTTAGTCAGATCGTCTGTCCATCTTGGCGAACGTGCTTCACTGCGCTATCAGTAACGTGATCACCATTATAACCTTATGACTCCACAACCATCGGGTCTATAAACTAAGTTCCCTGCCCACTGCCCCTTAAAGTTGCAAATCCGCCGTTTAAATAATAATAATAATAATATGAGAAAAACCAAATTATATTCAGTTTATTTACACTCTGCCTTTTAAATTTGACAATAGCAATTGTCGGCCGAGCGACAATTGCTATTGTCGCTCGATGGCCAGCTCAGTGTGCTCATGATTTAGTTGAGCCGCATGTATCGAACGTTTGATTCCCCCATTAAAACGAAAATATAACAGGCGAGATGACGTTCGGTAGTGTTCCTATCTTGTTCGCCAAGGATCGTAAGTTCAATCCGCACCGAGGAAAATCTTTTGAGTTTGGTTACTATATATATTTAGGTATAATATATACATTTGTCTTATAACCGTAACACAAGTCCTATAGCACTAAAACCAAAGTGTCTTATCTCGGAGTTGAGTCAACGTATGAGTTGTGTGATTTTTTATTCTTTATTTGTGTTTGCTCTGGACTTCGCAGTACTTTCTGGTTTGATAATAAATAAAGGAAATTATCATATTAGGACAAAAAACAATGTATGTGTTGTTATCCGATGTATTTAATTACTTTGTAACGTCAATATTAGAATCTAGATAAACTGTATACTTATCAGATTACTTGAATATTTACTTGTTGAAAATATCACTTCCATAAGGCCGAAAACTAGACTCTTTGAAAATTATGATTGTAGAACATAGGCGATTCAGGTCAGGTCAGGATATGGTAGTTAACATAGTAAGCATGATACCTTTTTACTCTAAGTGTCTAACTCTAACAAATTATCATCAAATATACTAATTACTAAGTCTATAACTGAAAAAACGTGGGGTACCGGCGAAGTAAAATAGTACCGTTGTCTGTACCAGGTGTCGTAAGAGGCGACTTAGGTACGGATCCGGCAGATGGCGGTATATCCATCCGAAATAGTGCAGCTAATATATTACAGGGTGATGATAGACAGCAGCATCCTCGTCGTGAAGTTGCGGTATATGATTGCTACCACGAAATGCCAGCGCGGCAATAATGGGCAAAAATTCCATAATCTAGGGGACGCCTATGTCCAATAGTGGTTTTCATGGCTGATATGATGATTATTGGAAAGAACTCTACGTTTGTCTGAAGATTCATAGATTCTATCATACTTGGAACCTGGACCATTTCGGAAACATAGTAATGTAAATATCCTAAGATTCGATTTAAAAAAAATAATTAACAGTTAATTTACTGACTAGCACGGCTTACATAATTATAAAATAATTAAAAATACAGATGAATTTGAAAATAACTGTCTTTAAAATAATGCGCATTCAAAACTGATCTCATTTCAACCGGCATTTTTTTATATTATGAAGTCAGCAAATAAGCATACGGTCTGATTGCTGGTAAACGTGACCGCAGCCTAGACACTCGTGTCTTCACAAAGATATAGCGTATCGCCAACCACAAGAACTGAAGATACTATGCCACATTTACCCAGTAATGTCACTGCCTCTCTGACCCTTCAATTTTGGAACAATGCTATTTGGTGGTAGAATAAAGTGAGAGTGAGGTACCAATGCAATAATTGTAAACAGAATAAAACATTATTTGTAGAAATAGACTTAAATAGAGAGACAATATCATAGACATTATAAATACACGGAAATTGCTGCAAATTGATTACTAGAACCAACGTTACAAGCGACATTATCTTTTCATGTCTGAATGCACGTCCGACCCAATAACTGATAGCTATTCGAGTCTTTTCATCGATACTATACTCGGAATTTCCTTCATAATAAAGGGTTTGAATTAACGACTAATGGATTCGTCGAAGTCGCTTGAAAATCTATATTAGGTTTTATAATAACACCAGTGACAACTCTAGTAATGATCGTTATGTAATCACCATTTGAATATTTAATTTATGATCGACAGTGGCGACAATACTTGTTCTTGGACCAATTCAAATTAACGATCTCTCAGCTCAGCTTTTTGGACAAAATCCAAAGCTTGATCAACTCTAGTTAGTTCACTTTATATTCAATAGACCATTCATAGAGTTTGACCTACTTCTCCTATCTTTTCGGTGCATATAGCCTGAGAGAACAAAGGAATCCTAACAAAAGTGGACAACACTTTAAAACAACGACGGTTCAAGCGAATGTAGCTTGTAAATCTTGTAAAGGAGAGTCGATTTATGATTGCTTTATAGACAGTGAAATTGAATGGCAAATCATTTTCACACGGCACGATATCTAGGGCACGACCTCCTGTGACGTCAGCAATGCACCGTATCTATCCTTCATATTCCCGTACACCCGGAAAGGGACAGAAGTATTCATTGAGTTTGCGGAGCAGACAATATAACAACTTGTAAAAGAAAGAACTGCGTTCATGACCAGGCGACGTTAAACAGTCGCGTGACTGAAATTTGCCCTAGACGACTAAGCTATGATTCCGTCAAAAAAATGTTCTTTAGCCCCATAAATATTCGAAACGAAAACTCTCATAACGATGAAATAAATAGACTCTATATACTTTTACCTAAGCAATAAATCACTTGTAACAATTTCAATACGATAGTAACTTAACCATGTAAAAATAATAATCAATATTTTCATATTGAAATGAGAAGATTTAGTCCCATAAATTTTCTTCCGACTTAAGATTTGAATGAAGTCATATCATAATAATATACTCCGGCATATGTAAAAGAAAAATTTATGTCACATTTATTACAAAGACGAAATAAGAGTCTAGTTTATCCAGACAGCTAAACGCCGCCTCGATGTCTGCATGCAAATTAAAACAAAGGAAATCAATAGCAATATTTTCAGAAACAAAAAGTATTACGTTGATCAAAATTCAAGGACAAATTTCCCTCGTGCACGACGGATAGAAATCTACATTGTACATTGCGAATATTACGACTTCGAAGGTCAAGTCAACATATAGTTACATAACGCAGCCAGCAATAGGATACATCTTACCTAAAATAGTCATCTTACGTTGGCACTAAAAACTCACAAACACTCAATTGGTAATTCAAGAATAGATTTTTATTGGAGAAGCACACAACCACTCGGTTCCAAATACGGATGGCATGTGACCTCGGAGGGCGGTAAGGGAACACACCCCCGGGGTGACGTGCTGGCGGGATGGGGCGGAGGCAAGGGGAGAGGCGGACGAGGCGTGACGTCACGCGGTCGTCAACCTCGGGAAGTGGGTCATGAGATCGGACTGGTCGATCTGCCAAGAGCTTGAGGAAGTAAGCCTTTTGGGACCGTTCGACATGATGAAGGGCAGTCGGATGCTGCGGTGGGGAAGATGCGAAGAGAACGCCTAATATACATTGTGTTTATAATGCACGTATCAATTCAGACAAACCTGTTACAAACAAATTAGATATTAAAATAAATTCCCTACTGTTTGTGACTAGGCGTTATTAATGTTTTTAAAAGTTTCATTGTACGTCCACTGATTGAATCAATCTAGTGGTAGCCCGATAGTTGAAATTAAACTATAACTACAAAATTAATATAAACTATTTTCTAATATTCAAGCATTTACTACTCATAAATAATCTACCCAGTGGCGACTATTTTTAAGATCCTGAGGTTACTGGTAAACCGAAGCGTCAAATAAGAAATGTAAAAAGTTAAATAAAAAACAGCGTTTAAGCTGATACAAACAGTCAAAAGTCCACTGCTGAACATAGTCGTCCCCAAGAAAAAAGGGAATTTCGCCTAAATTTGCCGCGCTGGGCAAGCGTGTCGGCAATCGCAGAGCGCAGCTTTCGCGAAGGGGATGCTGCTGATCACCCCCGCCCCGTACATTCTAGCTACACTGTTGCGTATGGATATAACGCCATCTGTCGGTTCTGTTACCTTAGTCGCGTTTTACGAGACCTGGTGCAGGGAGGGGTACTTTTCTACTCTGCCGGTACAACACGGCTTTTCAATAGACATTTAATATTTAATCTAACAGTCTACTGTGTTACACCATTAGTATAAAGTGGAGATTTTAATAAATTTTATTATTTTTTAGCGCATTATACTTTTTCTACATTTCGAAGTTCGTGTAAAATTGTAGTAGAAAAGTGTGGGAAAACCTCTAACACAAAGATAATGTTTTTCCTAAACTAATAGGGTCAGAACATGTCTGGTTTGGGAATAAAAACAGGGGAGACATTATCGAGCGTCTGCAACACAATGAAGAAGACAACCTATTTCTAGAGAGCTATGTTTAGATAACTCAAATACCAATATATGATAATGGCATCGGATAGGACAGAAACCTTTAACGATAAAATAACACTACTCTTTATGTTTGAATAGTTTTAACGATTTTTTTTACAGCAACATTCAAGTCACGTATACGTATTAACGGGCGCGTTGGCGCAGATGGTAGTCATCCTATCTTGTACGCTAAGAGTCGTGGTTTCGATTCCCACCGAGAGCAAATATTTATATAATGATGTTTGTGTTTGTTCTGAGCCTGGGTCTTAAATATATGTGTATTCAAGTAGTATATTTGCGGTTCCTCAATTATCTGGCGTACGTAACACAACCGACTTACCACGGAGTCATGTCAATGTTTAAGGTGTTGAGGGAATTTTTTATTATATTACTTTCTATGTTTCACATCATGTATCTTTGTTGTCAATATGTGTAGAGTTGTAAATGCTTTGGAATATAATAATTGATTGACAAGATACACATTCACAAACCATTTGACTTATATCTATTACCATTTATAAACTATATGTACATACATACATACATCACGCCGGTATCCCATCGTAAGGCAGAGACTATGGATATTTACTTGCTAAGATCTTGGCATGCCTCTCTCGCTTCCTTAAGTCGCATTAGTCCTTTCATACATGCTCGTAAATTCTTGGTACCTCTGACCTTGTCCTTCTATAAAATCTTTTCTACCTGGTCTAGGTATGTTCTCCAAGGTCATCCAGTACTAACTCTTTCATTCACTTCCGCTCTATATATTTAAATAAATACCAGAAAGTCAAATAAAATGCTTAACTTTCAACGTATCAAACTCATATCACTAATGAAGTTCTAACGATACGTAAGTCATACTTGATGTTTTAAAGACGGCAGCCGTAGACCGTGCATTGCTGGACAGAGGTCTCCCCAAGAAAGAAAGAAAGAAACGAACTTTGCCCGTAATCTCCGCGCTGGGTATGGTGAGAATCGCAGAACGTAGCTTCGCGAAAGAATACTGCTGCTCATTCCCGCCTTGATGCATTTGGTCTACGCTTTGTGTGTCTTACAAAGATGATGAAGCTGATGATGTTGTTTTACTTCCAGTAATCAACAAAACTTTGTCTTAAACACTGTTAGAACTTCACGGACGAAATACTACATTAATTATATGTATTTCTACCAAAGAAGGCAGTATTTTTCAAGTTAGTATAGAAGTGGAGGATATGTTTCCTATCACTGTGAACAAGCGCCGTATCGGATCCGTACAACCGCATCGGGTTTACAGCACGGATTACAGGAAACTTTACGTATCTAACTTTCGGATTCCGATTTACGAGTGAATTTCCATTGCTTCTTTAATTATTGTCATATCTATTATGAATAATATACATACTTTTCTTTACGCAGCTATATTTTTCATCAAGACTGTATACAAAGTTCCACAGATAAGAAAACGACTTAGTCATAGACTACCTAGTTGGCGCTGGTGTTTATACAATACAATGATATCTAGTGTTGTGAATGACACTGATGGAAAGATCTAGGATGTACAAGCTGGTTTTAGAAAGGGAATAGGGTGGATCTAGTCTTTTCCTTGCGCTGCATAGCCGAAAAGTCCCTTGCAAAAGGTCTCTTGCGCTTTTATTGATTTGGAAAAGGCTATGTCTAAATGTAAAGATTATGTCTGTATATGAGGTGGATGACCGTCTGAATCAGACATTTCAATCTCTTTACAAAGATTGTGCTGCTTGCGTTAGAATAAACGGTGCCTTGACTGAATGGTTTAACACCATAGAGGTGCCAGACAGGGATGTGTAGCATTGCTTTGGTTGTTCAACTTACTTATAGACAACTGTCTGTCAAATTTGAAAGCCAGTCAATGTGGATGAAGCATGAATGCGTTACTCATCAAATGTCTTCTTTACGCTGATGATCAAGTAGTGTTAGCATAGTCAGCTGAAAAGGTGCAAGAGATGGTAACGATTTTGCAAGATTACTTGAAAAAGGAAAGGTATGAAAGTAAATGTAAGTAAGACGAAAGTGATGGTGATTAAAAAGGAGGAAAGTATGTGAAATTAAAAAAATTGTGATCGATGACATGAAAGTTAAACAAATGAAAGAGTTTTACTATCTGGGAAGTGATTTACGGTCTTAACCAGGAAGAAGAGGTATTAAAGAAGGATCAGGTCAGAAGTACCAAGAATAAACGAGCGTTTATAAATAGACTTATGCGAGTAAGCGAAACGAGAGGTTTGCCAAGATCGTACTAAGTGGAAATCCATGATGTATGTATGCTATTTCGATATCAATTAATTACATTATCGTCCATAGACCGTTCTCATATTTAGTTTAACATAACAAATAGTAAAAAATACCTGCAGCAGATACTCCATGGGCAAAAAGTTGTTAACGACAAAAAGATCAATTTTAATACAAAATAATCTGACTTCCGAATTCAAGAAAGCAGTTTCTCAACATAAATATTTACATAATATTTGTAAAATTCCTTGAATTAGTATTACACCAAGGTATTTATGATTGTGTAGAATAAATGTACGAGTAATAGTGTGTGTGTTTTAAGTAGGAATGTATGACTTTTACGTAAGTTACGTAATTATTCCATTCCACCGTAGTTCAAGGGTGTTAGGAAATTGGTTTTAACTTGTTTACGTTCTCTTATTAATTTTCTTCAAATTACTATAATATTATTTAATTGGACCTGGTCCCACTTAGTCCAGGTACATATTAAAATTGTATCTAACCTTTTAAATGTTTACAGTGACATTATAAAATTAGCAATCCTTTACGAACGTTAAACTCGGCGCGAACAAGCGAAAAAGGGAGTACATATACTCATATTTCGTAACTAATCGGATATATATATATATATATAAAATGCTATTGTTGGACTACTCGTAAATTTACCAGCGAGAGGAGTGGGGTGTTGTTGATACGATGATTATTTGCGAGACTTCTTTGCTGAGTGTACAGTTCTTTGCCGAGTGTACAGTTCTTTGCCGAGTGTACAGTTCTTTGCTGAGCGTACAGTTCTTTGCCGAGTGTACAGTTCTTTGCTGAGTGTACAGTTCTTTGCCGAGTGTACAGTTCTTTGCTGAGCGTACAGTTCTTTGCCGAGTGTACAGTTCTTTGCTGAGCGTACAGTTCTTTGCCGAGTGTACAGTTCTTTGCTGAGCGTACAGTTCTTTGCTGAGCGTACAGTTCTTTGCCGAGTGTACAGTTCTTTGCTGGGTGTACAATTCTTAGGTGAAGGTAGTTTTTGCTGAGTGTACAATTCTTTGCTAAACGCACAGTTCTTTGCTGTATGTACAGTTAATTGCTGAGTGTACAGTTATTTAGTACATAATATAAATAATATTAACGGCATTAAAACGCTGTGGATTCATCATTTAAATTTTTCATTTGAAGTTTCGGTTACCTTTTCAAAAGCGACTAAGATCTGAAGATTTTTAGGAAAAAGAAGATTTATGTAAAAATAAAAAAAAACCGCGAGCCACGATCCGAGATAATATATTATCCAATTCTAGTATATTTTGATTTAATAAACATGTGAAGAAGTACTTCATGAGTTTTACAAACAGCTTCATTGAATGATTTTCTGAAATCAGGACAATGCATCTCAACCTACACAGTGGAAAACTTCCCATGGGAATTAATACCCCATTGCTTGGTATAAAAAGATTTGTCTCCAATTATTTAAAAAGGCAATGAATCTTTTACATAAATAAAGAAAGTAATATTTAAAACATTTTTAAATACTACGCCAGGCTACAGAATAGTCACAAATATACTAGATAAATACATATATTTAACACCCAGATATAATACTTTTGGAATTGGAACCACAACTCTTGGAACAAAAGATCGCTAATAACTGCGCACATCAAGCCCGTTTGAAACATTTCCTCCTTATTTTATTATAGATGAAGTCATGAAAAACGATTCACAATCGACAATATAAAATGCAGGCACTAAATAAAACCACTAAGTATTGACACACTGAGCATAACAGCACAACCATTGGCAATAATAAAGAAATTAAAGTACATAAGCGAACATGTATATATTGTGTGACCTCATAAAGGCATAGCGTACGAGAGATGATTACAAGCAAACAAAGGGTACAATAAAATGGAGTCACTGTTGTTAACACGCGCAACAATGGATTTGGTGGATAATCTCAATTTACTTTTGTCACGGCCTTGGCTTACATTTATGGCGTATAGTAAGAACTTTATTACGACTTGATTGTTGGCGCTTTATAAAAGTGATCACTACTTTTGCGGATATATTTATAATAATTATAAATATTATATTATTATTATATTATTTATTTGTAAATTATTAAATTTGTAATTACTCTGTTACAATTAAGAATGTTGGTTAAAAACAATTCAACTTGTTACTATTATTTAACAATAAAAAGTGAACAATAAAATATAGTAAAAAAAACTAATAAACACGCTTTTAAAACACATCTAGTTAAAACGTATGAAAATAATATTTATAACAAAGTTCTCCTATCTATGCTAAGGATATATTCATAATAATTGTGAATATTGATTTGTAAAGTAAAAAATTTGTAATTTCTGTTAACTTTGAATATTGTTTAAAATTTAACTACTATAATCGATAAACAATATATATATATATATATATAATAAAAATAAATATATATAGATATAAAAAGTGAAAAAATATATATAAAAAAAAAAATAAAAATCCCTTTTAAGATACTTTTAACTAAAACGCAAAATATATTTATAAAAAAGTGAAAATACTAATACTAGCAGTATTCTAAACAAGCGTGGGGTGCGTTGTGCCATATTTTTCGTAGACCTAGCAATCCGCGAGTTTTTCAGAACACTACTAGTGTTTTTGTTTATCATTATTTTCACTTAATTACAAATATTATTTTTACTTTGTAAAACTAGATGTCTGCTTCAGCTACGCCTGCGCAGGCTGCGTAGTCTATCTTGCTCTTACACACAGTAATTCCTTTCATCCTGAGAATACTAGTCTAGATAATGAGAAAATCCAATCGAAATATTGTATTATCACCGTTTCTTGATATGTGTACTAAGTTTCAATTAAATTGCTTCGTCTAATGTGGGTCAAAATCGACTTCGATTAGGTCAGTTATAAACATAGACACGTACATTTTTATCGACAAGCTGTATAACTTAACTTAACCTTCACAAGTAATTAACTTAACCTATATACAATGGAAACAGCAGAAATACAAAGTAAAAACAACAGACGCCGTAATCAGTCTGCGGTTAGTGGCAAGGAGGAGCAGAGCCAAGCGGTCAATATCACTTTATAATTCATGCAGCCCATGGTGTCGTGACCATGTAAGAACACCTTAGGGTTTCATAACATAAGTTCTGATACATATGGAAGACATTTTACTTATCGATCACGTCATTTCTAAAGACACTATAGAATAAACATAAATGAGGTAGACCTCTCGCAAAGGTCGTCTGCATTGGTACCTCACTCTCACCTCTTTCTACCGCCAAACAGTAGTGTTCGTACTGCTGTGTTCCGGTTTGAAGGGTAAGAGAAGCATTGACTGGGTAAATTTGACATTGTAACTTAAGTTCACAGGGTTGGTGACACGATAGTGATATCCTTGTGCTGACACTAGCGTGTAAAGGCTGCGATCACGTTTATTATCCAGCGGACTGTATGCTTGATAAATAAGAGAAAACCATGTACATCCAATAAATAAACCATATATCCCGGAATAATGCATGATTCCGATAACAATTTCACCATATATAGTTTCGTCAAGGAAGATTTGCCTTATGCTTATTAAATTCATAAGTACTAAATATACTTTATTAAAGCAGGCCCATTAAAAGCACTTAAAAATCAAATAATGTCAATAAAAAAATATTTGTTGAATATTTTAAATATTTACTGTCGGAGTTTTACTGTCCAAAATAGTAACTGTTTATAAAACGGTTTGTAGTCACCAACCATATTGATAAGGATGTTTTTTTCACATACATATCAACAGTTCGACGGGAACGAAGCCAAGCCGAGCAACTGCTACCATTAAATATAAACATATATGTGTACTTATCAAATGCATGGTTGCAAGGGTAAAGATGATTTTTATCAATTTCATACATCTCTCCACAATTTCCGTAAAAAAGATAAGCACAAAATGCTGTCTCCTTGCAGAAATTACATGCCTTACTCTATGAAAACCGACAACAAGTCAATCCCACGGGAGCCATTTATTTTACCCAGAATGAACTGTAGTTTAAGTTCTATTCCAGGTTGTGATCAATCCCGGTCTAAAATGTCATTTACACCCGTCACTGGCGGTGGTGTTATGTTGTGATCAAGTAAGAAATATCTAAACATTAGATTTGTTATAAATACTAAATTATAATATTACTGACTTTCAATCCCGTGCGTGGACTTCATGTTAAGGTAACAACATACCTCAAGGTTACATTTTACTCTAAGGTCTTTATCGGGATCATAGATTGATGTCCTTCTTAATCTATCCAAACGGCAAATTTTACCAAAATCAAATCACTAGATATTTCGTCCACGCGTTACAAACATACTACGAGACTAACAAGGGGACATGCTAGACTTCCAACAAAGGCCGTCTTGCATTGGTACCTCACTCTCACATATTTCTACCGTGAAATAGCTGTGTTCCTGTTTGAAGGGTGAGAGACTCGGTGAAATGACTGGGAAAATGTGACATTGTATGTTCAGTTCACAGGGTTAGCGACCCGCTAATGATATCTTTGTGATGACACGAGTGTGTAGACTGCGGTTTATCATCAAGCGGACCGTATGCTTGTTTGTTGACTTCATAATATAATTACACCTATAAGATAAGATAAAAGAGCCTAATAGGAATAGGTGAATTAGATAGACAATGCTTTTAAGAAAACTTAATATCCACGAACGTAATTCAACTTTTGCGGAGTAAAACAAAATGGTTTACACCGTACAGAAATAAAGCAACGTACCAACGACGCTTCATCGAGTACACAAGCGAAGGCTGTTCCATAAAACGATTATCTCTAATAGCTTCAATAGCTCCGACCATTATTCCATCAATTTAACCCAATCTATGATGTATTGCGAATAATTGTATATTATATCATGAAAAATACATTTTATTAAATACTGGCGGGCTGTCCTGAAATCTTATTTTTTTATTGGACCAGATCTTCAAACAAGCGATAGTCTATGTGATACAAACCGTCACCGCAGTCTATAGGCGCTCGTAATATCACAAACTTTGTGACTTGAAGATATTATGTCACATTACCCAGTAATTTCACTGCATCTCTTATACTTCAAACCGAAACAGCAATGCGAACACTGCTATTTTGCGGTAGAAATAAGCGAGAGTGTAAACTTCATCTAGTTTCGATTGGTTAAGTTTAAGACTGACGATGAAAATTGTTGACATATATAGAGAAGTGAAAATATATAAATACTTGGAACTGCCACGCTTAAAATAACTAATTTTAAATAACGTTATCACTCTTTATTAAAATTTTTCGTGTGCCTTACGTACCTTTCTCGAGTTTTGCACTTTGGAATATATTTTTTATTTATATAGATAATGAATGCATGCATAAAATATGATACTCGAATATCGCTTTTACGAGTTGATCCATTTATTATCTCATCAGCTTATGATATCAGTCTTAGGACTTCAACTGCTGGACATAGACCTCCTAAACATATTCCCAACGGTCCCTCGTAGAGTTTGCTGCGCATCCCCAGATTGTTTCTAATGGATATGTCATCTGTCTATATGCTTGATTTTTGTTTCAGTCATATAAAAACAACAATAATTACTCCGTAAAGATGGTAAGAATCATTATCATTAACATAAGCCACTGAAAGTTCTCTGCTGGACAAAGACCTCCGCAAGAAAAGGGGAAATGTTGTCCATAATTGCAACGCTGGGCAAGCGTGTTGGCAATCGCAGAATGCTGCTTTCGCGATGGGGATATTGCTGCCGATCCCCGCATTTGAGCTGCAAAGTTTTGGATGGACATACCGCCATCTGTCGGTTCTGGTACCTTAGTCGCCTCTTACGACACCTGGTACAGGGGAGGTACTATTCTACTTTGCAAGTACCTCACGGCACCTTAAAGACAAAAATATTAAGTTTAAAAAATTCTTTCTCCACTTTTCAATAAAGGAAAAATTGTGAACATTTTCGAATTACCTACCATTCAAATGGTAAAACGATCTATGTCGATTGAAAATAAAACTATAACAGGGCATTTAAACCGCCATATTGTTTTTATAACGAGTACATTCTTACATTAAAATAATCGTTTTTCGTTTATATTGTGTCAAGTATTCAATTGTTTCATGAAACTAGTTTCTATCAGATTTTATGTTCTTCTTTTGTTTACACGTTATTCTGTAGAAGGTATTTTACTTTCCAATTTACAATCTATAATTAATGGGAAACGATTTCTTTTTTTGAAATATTTTTATAATTTATTTTAATATTTCAACATATGACATTCATACGTTATATCTTCAATTATATCAGTGATTCGGATCGTGATGGGGATCGAACTTACGCTCTTCGGCGTACAAAATAGGATCACTACCATCTGCGCCATTGGGCCCGTCATAGATTTTACAACTATAATTATTTTACGTAACCCATTGGCATACAATATATCCGCTAATATCTAAGTAAGATTGAAGAGAAAATGAAACACTGGAGTGTAAATTATAAATCTTATTTCTCAACGTTAATATACGCGACGTCTATACATTTGTTTTCGAAATGTAAGACAAATACAAATAAAAATCAATAATTTTATTAGGAGGTAAAACTCGTTGTTGTAACTACTTAAATTAATTTAAATGAAATATCATCTACATTACAAATTTAATTCGATTCAATAGCTAATAGCTAAAAGATCTAAATATCCTTCCTCAAAGAAGTCACATAAAACACAAGGCCGTGTGACGCAGACAATCTTTTTAACTTAGGAAAATAGAGATCAATTGACAAAAGAAAAGTGTAGTCTTAATTAGCAAAGGAGTGTGGTTTATGATGGTCTCTTTTTAAATTTAACGTTAGAGAGGTTAAAATGCTTTAGATTCAGTTGAAGACGATTATAATAAAAGACAGTTAGGTTGTAGTCTGGATCCAAGATATTCGCTGGCAGGGGCGTTGTCTTCAATCTAACTGTATTTCATTTTGATTGTGCCTCTTTTAATCAGCTTAAGAGACACGTCATCATCATTATCATCATTACAGACATTGGACAAAGGCCTCCCAAGAAATGGGGAATTTTGCCTATAATTGGGCAAATGTGTTGGCCATCGTAGAGCGCAGCTATGGCGACAGGGATGCTGCTGCTTATCCCAGCCCTCGGGCGGATATACCTTAGTCGCCTTTTAAGACATTTGGTACATAAGAAGCTACTATTCTACTCTGCCGGTACCTCACGGCTTAATCATAGTAATAATAATCACATACCTAGTGCTATTAAATTTGTAAAAAGAAATGTTTGTTAAATCACAGCCAATGGTGAAAGATATTGGTATAGATAGATTGTTTCTTGGAGAAGGGCATTCATTTGACTATATTTCTTGCGAAAAATACACGCTCTCGCGAATTCTTCGTTCTAATGTTATTAATACCATAATCAAGGTAATTATCAAAACAATAAATTGACCAAGACTACCCCGTACCAGAAAAGTATCGAGTATAATGTAATCGATATCTGAAAAATACCTACTGGATCGATACCAAAAAGCACCGATGCGTCTTCCGTGACCGAACAAACAGCCAATTCATGAATCCTTAATCGACCGTTTCTTTTATCTTTTAGCTAGAACCGTTTATGCATTAAAAACAATTGAAGAATTGGACGAGCTGTTTTCGAGATCCGAGCATATCTTTTAGTGAAAGAAATGCTTTTGTTTTTAAGATTGCATTAAAAAAACATGCCATGTTTTTTATACCAACCAATGGTATAAATGCAAAATGTTGGACCTTTTTAAAATTGTATACCGACTGTATTTTAGTAATATCCTCTGATAAATACTGCTGTCACAATGAGTAAGCTTGCGTGTATTTTTTTTAATATGTTTTTTGTTATTATAATAATAAAAATAAATTCCCACAATATATCATACATTAAACGGACTCCGTGGTAAGCAGCTTGAAGCACTTGTCGCACTTGCACGGACGTCAGACAACAGAGGAATCGCGAATATACTACTTAAATACATATATTTTATACACAGATATCATCTTATAAATATTTGCCATGGATGGGAATCGAACCCACGAAATGTTATAATAATTGGTTTAAATAATTACGTATTTGGTGTAGGGCTTTTAAGCAATATCTGTGTTGAGTATAGATTTTTGAAATAACCTATGTCGTAACTATTTTCGAAAATCTGTACTTTTTTATTATATATTATGAAGTCAGTAAACAAGCATATCCTCAATAAAATCATATCAATAAACAAGCATATATATAAACAAGTATATATATATATATATATATATATATATATATATACATATATCTGTTTGATACACAATCACACATTCCGAAAGGTTTACGTTTACGTTAGTTTAAGGTTTAGGTTAGCATAGTACCTCCCACTGAACCAGGTGTCGTAAGAGGCAGATGGAGGTATACCCATTCGAAACAGTGCACAAATACACAAGGGCGGTTGTCAACACGCTTTCCCAGTTTTTTCCCGCGGCAATTACGGGCAAAATCCCTCCTCAATTGGAGAGCTCTATGTCCAGCAGTGGACTTCCAACGGCTGGTATGATTATGATGATGATGACTCTTAATCTATTTGTCTGATTAGATATCAGTTTGTGTGATAAAAATCAATGGTATAATATTTATAAATAAATTAATTTTTAAAGAAATTGCGCTGCCTATATTTAATTGTACCAGATATGTAATGAAATTTGGTAGGCGTCTTTAAAAATTACAATGTTTATAATTTCAACATAAATATACATCTATGCTAATATTATAAAGGTGAAGAGTATGTTTGTTTGAACGCACTAATCCCTTAAGCCGCTGGTCTATCTTGCCCGTGGATTTTCAGTGTTGGATATTCCATTAATCAAGGAAGTCTACTGTACTCCTAGGATAAAGCCTTTATTCCATGTGGACGAAGTCGCGGGCACTGCTAGTTATGTATAATACTACACAACTACACATCTATTAATATTTGTGATCATCAGTCGCATTTCATATTTTTCTAACAGTTAAAGATTTTTATTCTCACAACTCGATTCAATCATTTCCTAATCGAGATGAGACAAAACAGAAAACAACTTGTTCACTCGAACCAAGTCACGGGCAACACTTAGTAATAATATGATCTCCATAGCTGAGACATAAACAGATAGTATTGTCTATGCAGTACTATAAACAACTATTAGCCTATAAAAAGTTGGCAGCCCTAACACATAGTTCAATGGCCTCGCTGTAGTAGGCTGTGTGCTATGGGCAGTTGACTCAACTGTCAAACGTAGTTATTTAGGACACAGAACAACAAAATGACAATATTAAACGAACAATACAAGCATTAGAAGAATTCCCTTGAGTGTAGTAGTCGAGCGTGACGTGTTGTTTACATTCTTAAATAGAAAACTCACAAAGTTCGCAGGCCTATAAACTTTTTAATAAATTACAAGTCATGGGTATGTGGGAATTTTACGTTAAGACGATTAATCCATTTGGAGCTCAGGACTCTGTGTTCTATATGAGCCAATTTAGACCTAAAAGTTGGAGCCTATATTGTCCTTGGTATTTCGAGATAAAAATATATCTATTTGTTTTTTATTACATCAAGTCGACAAGCTTACAGCCCGCGTGAATATACCGCAGTCTATCACCGCTCTTATCATCATAGGGATATCATTAGCACAACGCCTGCCTTTGAGATATTGTGTCACCTAACGTTTTCTAGTGATTTTACTGCCTATCTCACTCTTAAAACCGGAAAACAGCAATGGTGTTTGACGGTAGAAACAGCTGAAAGTGAGGTATTAACGTAGACGACCTCTGCATGAGTTTTACCTCGCATTGAATAAATTTTAAATATATTACTTAAATTATACTATTGTTACTATAGTTAAAAACGAATACAGCGACCGATTTGACCGATCAGTACACAATAATTGGATTTTATCTGTGAACAGTTCTTTATATACTGTTGTTATTTTATTTTCCAACAAATATAAGAGTTTTATAATTATTTTACGATTGTACAATTATTTGCCTTGATTTCATCATCATCATAGCAGGCATAGAACGTCTACGACACAACAGGGTGATTTTTGCTAAAATTGCCACTCTGGGCGTGATGTCAATCGCAGCGTGTAGCTTCCTGACGGGAATGCTGCTTCGGCTGTCGGTCAGCCAAGTTCCTAGAACGCTTCTACAGCACCTGGTACAGAGGCAGGAACTATTCTACCGGGACGGTAAATAATTTGAAAAATGTAAAAACACGCTTCTGAATTACATCGACCAAAAAATATAAAGTTAAAAAGTATTGGCAACTATTACTGATATGTCAAAATCGACTTCGAATGAGTCGGTTACAAAAAAGCGTAAAGCGTGTATAAAGAAAACTAATAAGGAAAAAGAATATCCGTTGATAAAATGCTGTAACACAAATATTAGCATAAATTTGGTATAAAAGATTTAAAGAACAGGTTGTATTGGATTGCATGTCGAGGTACCCCCAGGTACCGCGTCTTTACTGGCGTCGTGACTCCGCATACCGTAGATGGGGTTATTACCCAAATTCGTTTAGCGTGGATAGTCTGCGCTCTTTGATATATAATATTTCGCTGCGACAAGATGTATTTCCTTGTGAAACTTAAGTACTAAAGATTTTTTATAAGGTATTTTTTGTTCTACGACAGCATATTCCATTAAGGGCATTTTTACTGTAAGGTGACCTCCGTTTTTATTAAAGACTATAGTTTTTTAATACAGCGAAAAGCCGATGAGTGAGCGTACTTCCAGCAATAATATGAAAAAAATAATTTTAATCTGGTTTATCCAATTTATTATTTAAAAAAAAACCGTATAAAAATCGGTGTTGGATTTAAAACAATATATTTTTATTGTTGAAACCTATCTCTAAAAAAATGCTATGGTCTGGTCCACCAGCCGCTAATAATAAATTCCCACAACATCTCATACTCATGGTACAACAACATACATACTCGCTTAAAGCACTTGCATTACGAACGCCAGACAACAGAGGAATCACAAACACAAATATTATTATAAATTTGCTTTGTGTGGGAATCGAACCCACGACCGTTGGCGCATAAGATAGGATTACTACCGTCTGCGCAATCGGGCCCTTTTAATCGCGGTTTTAATGTTCCTCTAAAATATTTAATCAATTAAGTAAAAATCTTCTGATCCTATGCAGAAATAATGAATCTGTATGAAATATTTTACTTTTGAAGTATAAACTAAATTAATCTGAATTTTAAAAAATCTATCACCTAAAAATGTTACACTCTCCGCGTTTAAAATACATAGAATCCAAAGATTTCCCACAGTAACTAGGTATCTTCAAGAAATAGCGATGTGATTTCGAAAATTCACGAAAAATAGCTGGTAAAAGCAGTAATTGCATTTCCACGAGATTATGGATCATTTAATGGAAGAATTCGAAACGAACAAGTCGCAAGCAATGCCAAGTTGTATAATAAATATATATTCGTAAATTTTACAGACTTCAATAAAAAGTGGAGGATCTTAATTTGACTGCTTTTTTTGTATGTTTGTTATTAGATATCTTCGAGAATTCTATACCGATTTTGAAAATTATCTTTTTATTCGAATGAGTATTCAAGATGGTTCCGTTGACATCAAGTCCGGAACTGGTGATGGGATACTAGGGAAATCAAGGACAATCCTCAAATAATCAAGGCACGTACAATGTGTGGCAAGTTTTACATGAAATAGATCTCTTACAAAGGTCGTCTGCATTGGCACCTCACTCTATCTACCGCCAAATAGCAGTTTTTTTTTTTTTTTTTTTTTATTTTTCGGACGAACCTAGTGCTGGACTACTCCGACGTCAATTCCAGCGCCACCGAAAAAGAGGGCGGGGCCTCTCATAGATGAGAGGACCGATGCCCGTAATAATCCTGCGTGCCCCGCGGCCACGACCGCACGTTTAGCACGGTCGCACCCGCAATGGCTCGCGAGATTTGAGCGGGACCGACGGCGAGACCGAGGGCGCCTCTAGAGGCTCGACCTAGGCTCGGTCGCCGTCGTTGGGGGTTGAATTTACTACGAATGAATTAAATTAAAACAAGAGAGGACGGACAGATTGAGCCCGATAGCCCTAGGGCTGTCGGTTATCGCTCGTAGGGGCAGGGACTTCACGCGTTCGCCGGCGAACGCGGTGTACTGCTCTGTTATACGAGTGCATGTGGAGTGTCAGTGGTTGAGTTGTGCCAGTGAGAGGGCGAGAAAGGGCTGCGAGTTGCACGGTTATTTTGTCGGGAGGGTCATCTAAGACGTGACGCGGTCTACGAGATCGGGCGTGGACGTTTTTCTTAGCGACGTATTTCGCGGACTTGGAAATTAAGGGGTTAGTGTGATTCGAGGCCCCGTCAAGGAAGCGGCGCGATAACAAATAGCAGTGTTCGTATTGCTATGTTCCAGTCTAAATGGTGAGAGAGGCAGTGAAATAACTGGGTACAATCTTCAGTTCACAAAGTTGGCGATACGCTAGTGATATCTTTGAGATTACACAAGCGTCTATAGGCTGCGGACGTTTACCATCAAGCGTACCGTATGCTTGTTTGTTGACTTCGTGATATAAAAAAAGGATTTTCTCAATAAAACTGTAAGTATTTGCCTCTAGTATATTTATTTAATAAGAATGTTATTGATAGAAGTGACCGATTGACCAGTCGTGATTGAGCGTGGGTGCATATTCAAGGGTATTGTCATCGTGGAGCCGAAATTAACAAGGCGCTGGCTAATACAATTGAAAGGAAACAAGGACATCGAATACATAATACTTTTAAAATATTTTTATTGACGGGCTAGATGGAATCGTCCGTATTGTGCTATGTTGTGCACCATGATTCGTGGGTTCCATCCCAGAAAAAAATTGTGATTGTTCTGTATCTAGGTGTTAAGACAAGAACAATTATATTTTTTTAAAATCATAATAATAAACTTCCATATCATCTCATACATTAACCTAATTTTAATCCGTGTTAAGTCGCTTAAAGCACTTTGTTTAACTGAAGCCAGAACCAGACTTAAATACATATATTTTACACCCAAACATAGTGCAGATTCCTCTGTTGTCTACTTATCATTATCATCATATTAGCCATTGGAAGTCCACTGCTGGACATAGGTTTTTTGCCCATAATTATCGCGCTGGGCAAGTGTGTTGGCAATCACAGAGTGCAGCTTCCACGACGGGAATACTGCTGCACATCCCTGCCCATATGCATTTGAACACTGTTCCGAATGGATATACCGCCATCTGTCGGTTCTTGTACCTTAGTCGCCTCTTACGACACCTGTTGTAGTGGGAGGTACTTTTCTACTCTGCCGGTACCTCACTTAGTACATGTTAGGTACTTATCGCAGCGTGTACTTCCACATCAATAATTACGCGTGCAAGTAGGTACACCACTTAACTGCGTTGAATGTGGAGCTACAATCGATTACTGCCGATGCATACGCCGTGTGCCGATGCAAATTGCTACCATTAACAACTAGCTGGTGGTTAATTAAAACATTATCTACACACTGTCGTTACATTACGGATATCGTATTATACTTGTGAGTTCGATCACCACCCAGGATGAATATTTATGATGCATTCGACGGGCCCAATGGCACAGAGGGAAGTGATCCTATTTTGTGCGCCAGGGGTCGTGGGTTCAAATCCCACCCAGAACAAATATTTATATGATGATATTTGTGTTTGTTCTGAGTCTGGGTGTTAAATATATGTATTTAATCCGTATATTTGTGATTCCTCTGTTGTCTGGCGTCCGTAACACAAGTTCTTTAAGCGACTTACCACGGAGTCGGGTCAATGTATGAGATGTTGTGGGAATTTATTAATATTATTATCACAGTTGATAAAATCGCAGCTGCGAACTTATACCTCTTTATAGTTGTACGATTTTATCAATAACTTGTGTTTTAAGAATAAGACGAAATTTGTAATATAGGTTTCGAATAAATTATTATTATTTAATTTATTAATTACATTACCATTATTATTATCATTTTATTAAATGTTCTCTTATTTAATGAGGTGTCTTACTTTCAAGGCTATAAACCAAGCGTGAAAGTGTTTATTTAACGAGTTTGTAATTCGTGAGTTAGATAAAGATTTTCGGGTTATGCGACATGTGTTAAGGATTACTATTTTCTGCAACTGTTTGATGTTATTTAAGTATTATATTTGTGACACATCTCTTGTCTGATGTCTGTAACACAAGCGACTTATCTCTGAGCCAGGTCAAGGTATGAGATGTTGTGTGAATGTGGTTTATTTATAGACACCAATACGATAAAGAAAAATGATTTGTTTGTTAAGGTTTAACACAAAAACAACTAAGTAGATCGACTAAAAAAATATTTAGTCATAGAGAGCTACTACTTCATTACCGAGTAACAAAGACTATGTGAAATTTAAAAAAAACGGAATTATGTAAACATGATTTGTAATTTTGTACGTCTGTAACAAATAAAACTCGGAAATCACAGAACAAATTACAAAACCTTATGAATCATTTATAGAATATTACATTATCAGCAAGCTACATGAGGCCCGACGGGCCCGATGGCGCAGATGGTTGTGATCGTGTCTTATGCGCCTAAGGTCGTGGGTTTGATCCCCATCCAGGACAAAAATTTATATGATGATATTTATGTTTGTTCTGTGTCTGAGTGTTAAATATATATATAAAAGTAGTATATTTGTGATTCCTCAGTTGTCTAGCGTGCGTAGCACTAGCACTAGCACTAGCGTGCGTAGCGCGCGTAGTAGCTTTAAGCGACTAACCACGGAGAAAGGTCAATGTAAATGTTCTGGGAATTATTTATTTATCTATATTAATGGGGCATATACGTAAGTCCAGCAGTGGACGACCTACGCTGGTATGATGACGGCAGTCTACCACAAAGACATATTTAGAAATGACATATCAATACATCGAGTCTTGTGATACAGTGCTTATAATTTAATTGTTAATACAACCAGTTTGAGGATTTCCTTATTCAAGGAACGGATTGCGTAGAATATCGATGACTCATATGTTTTTAATGTAAAAACGAACACTCGCTAAGCATTAAGTAAACCTCCTTATTCTGATCATATTCTCTTTTACGTATATAGTATGTGTAAGAATGGAGACAAAACTATACATAGATATCGCTCATAATACTTATCACAAGGATATCACTAGCGCGTTGCCAAACTTGTGCCTCGTATTGCACTTTGTATGAGGTTTATCTCGTGATCCCATTCCTACCCAGGACTTATTTATGGGTCAATGTATAAGATGACGTGTCAAATTATTTATTTATTTATAATTGAACGTAATTCTGACTCAAAATAGAAAACAAATAAAAGAACTAAGTCTGAAAAACACGACGTCAAGATTTATCAGTTTATTAATAAATAATATATATATATACACACATGTACATGATATTGGTTCTTGGAAAAAATTTAATTAAACTTTGAAAACTAGGGTAATCTAGGACAAAGTAACTATCATCATCTTTATCATAGCAGCCATAGATCATCCACAGCTGGATAAGCCTAAGTAAGGTAAAACTTTGCCAATTCTTACCGCGGTGGACTTTGGACTTTGCTGGCAATCGCAGCGCGTAGCTTCGCAACGCTGCGGCCCATCTCCGCCATGTTACATTTGACTTACACCGTCACAAGTAGATATACCGCCATCAGTCGGTTCCAGTTCGTCAGTCATCTTTTACGTACAAGGGGAGGTACTGTTCTATTCGGCCCATACCCAGCGGCAATAACTATTTTGTACTAGAATGTGTTCCGTGATCATCGATAAGCCGTGGGGTACCGGTAGAGTAGAATAGTACCTCACTCTGTACCAGGTGTCGTAAGAGGCGACTAAGCTACCGGAACCGACTGATTGCGGTATTTCTATTCGAAACAGCACAACTTAAATACTACAGAGTGGGGATGGGTAGAAGCATCCTCGTAGCTCGCTCTGCGATTGGCACCAGGCTTGCGTGGCAATTATAGGCATAAATCCCCCTATCGGAAGACATGTCTTTTTATGACTTTCCATGGCTGATATGATGATGTCACCTAGAACAAAACTGTACCAACACAAAAGAATATATTTCCTACGATACAAAAGACATCGCGATTTATTAACTAATTTAAACGAATTGCCGATTACCTTTAGCAAGATTTCAACAGACATGTTTTAAAAAGTGTATTTTCTGCATAATGTTCGATTTGTGGATCTTAATGCGATCGGTCATGTTCTTTTGAAAAGTCTATATAAAAATTCTGTTAAGAATTTTTGCAGTATTCACCTAGGCGTGCGATATAGCTAGCCTTACTGTATTATTAAAAAATAACTAATTAATAGATTCCACAAATAGCAATTTCAAAGGAACACTTCAAACACACTTCTTCAAAATAGAATTATTATTCGCGTAATCATTATCAATTGAAACTAAATTTGTCTAGATTGATTGTTGCTGCGTGTAAAATTATTTCGTTTATTCATTCCACTCAATTTCCATTTACCAAAAATATGACAAAAACAACGATCGAATAATGGCAGACGAAATACCGGCCAAAAACAATTCGAAATTAATGACTTGATCATAATGAAGTAATCTAATATTATGTATTGTTAGACTCTAAGAAGTAATACAATTGTCTTCAGGCCTGCGCTTCAATAGATACATAAATAGTTCCCATAATCATACGACACGTATTCAAAAATGTATGTTAAATAGATGACGACTTTCAAACGGAATGATTAAATGTCACTGTCGCTTATTGTAGATAACTGAAGTGGAAGAGTTTTATTGTATTTTATTGTTCCTAGATATTTGGTTTATAAAAGGAATAAGTTTATATCGGTCTTAGTTAGAACGACTTGTCTAACTTGGACAGATGATTGGACAGATACTAACCACAAGTTGGACAGATGATCTCAGTATATCCTATGTTTAGCAGTGGATGTTCTATAATTGACACGATAATTAGATTTAGTTGAAAACTAGAAAATAATAAAAAAAATATATTTAATTAAATTTAGTTCAAAAGTTAATATTGAATAAAAAATAATTCAAGTTATCTTAACCAAGGCAACGTAGAAACATGATCAGTAACAGTACTAAAAATTTAACGAAAGACTTGACATAAAAATGAGAAGAGGTGTGGAGATGATGTAATAAAATACATACAACCAAACATTATATCAACCGTAGGACATCCATTGCTGGATATAGTTTAACAAAGTTTACGTAGGTTTTTTATTAATTTTAATATCAGTAGTTCTAGTTAAAAATAAGTTAACAGTCTAATATTGAAGTTTTTGCGGCGGGTTCGTGGTCCAGCAAGATACTCAAAGCAACTACACTGGAACCGATGATGTCATTGCCCTAAGTACGAGTCGTTCAAGGCTGCAAGCGTGCTTCACTACATCGCAAATTCGTATAGTTTATGTGTCTTGCAAGTTTTAAGTTACTCTTAGGTAAGTTAAATTCTTTACAGATATAACTTAACCCGTCAATCAATTAATTTATATTGATACCACTTTACCGTGTGTTATGTTAACGCAAAAAATTCATACACAAAGAGAAAAATACATCACATATATCACAATATATCACAACCGTGAGGTACCGGCAGAGTAGAATAGTACCTTCCTCTGTATAAGGTAATAGGCGACTAAGATACCAGACCCTACAGGTGGCGGAATATCCGTCCGAAACAATGTAGCTGCGCCCTGAGATTACTAACACGCGTCGTACACAGTGCGGCAATTATGGGCAAAATCCCCCTTTCTCGGGGAGGTCTATGTTTACTAGTGGACTTTCAATAGCTAATATGATAACTAATAATATCTAGAAGTTGGTGGGACTATGTCCAACGGTGAACTTCTAGCAGCTAAAATTACTAATATAAATACTAAATCTGCTCTGCATTAAACTTGAATGATTGCAAACGTCTGAGAAGCTCTCATCTTCCTTCAAGGAGGAAAAGTCAAAAGGCCAAAGGAATATGAACATTAACAACACTTATCCTTAAAGAACACGTCAAGTCATAATCCATTAGTTTTGTTTTCCTCGTGCAAGCAAATGCAATATTGATAGAAGTCGTGTGAAGACAATAAATGTCTACAATAAAGCGAATGCATTGCTATGGAACTGGTAGACAATTTTATGGAAGAATCTCAAGTCAAACACGAACCTCGTTGAAAGGTGGACCTGGGATATCTACGTATATCTAAGATAGATATCAAATGTTCGTGTCAGTTACCATACTCCTTCAAAACGGCTTGACTTATTCTTGTGGAATTGTATATAGATATTCGGTAGGTCTGAGTATCGGCCCTTAAGTAATAAGAGTTATCTAACCCTAAGATTTCTTTTTATATATTTATTTATAATGTGGCATTAAAATACATGCAAACCTAAATTTTTACCCTTCTATTACCAACTCCATATTTTTTATTTATTTAATAACTTTGTATAATTGATATCGCGAAACAACGTTTGCCGGGACAGCTAGTATATAATATATATCTCACAGGAGAAAGAATTCACGAATAGAATGGCACACATATATACCCTCCTAATAATTTAAGAATTGTTGTCAAAAATTAAAGGTCAAATCTTTGTCGTTTGCTTAACTAATAAATAATCTAAACTTTGCCAGATCTCTTCTATGCCAAAAAACGAAACAGTAAACACAATTTACTTTTAAATAAAAAAAGATAATATTTATAAGTATATTCTTTTTATATAAGCAACTCTTTACTATAAGAAAAAAAATTAACTTCTCTCATCCTAGTTTGCATGTATTCACCATTCAGATACGTCAAGAATTAGACTTTTATTTTTTTTCAGTTAACAAGTTCTCAACTTGACGCACCTTCCCTAAGACCGCAAGGTGGTCGGATTTCGACCAGATTTTATTAAATTTTGTAAATTTCTTTCTTCACTTGCTTGTCATTCAATAGATCATCTCATTTACTAATACTAATATTATAAAGCTGAAGAGTTTGTTTGTTTGAACGCGCTAATCTCAGGAACCGCTGGTCTGATTTGAAAAATTCGTTCAGTGTTGGATAGTTCATTTATCAAGAAAGGCTTCTATACCCTCAAAGTCACTGTTTTGCATCTGCAGTTAATGCATTTTGTATAAAAGAAATAGTTTTCTGCATTTCTTCTCCACACTAACTTAGGTTGTCAAATTCGTTTTATACGTTCGCGCTATTTTCTCATAAAAAAGGGGCACCATTTATTTTCTTCACATATTAATATAGTTATTTATATAAAAGATGTCGGCACTGTGTCAAACTTATAAGCTGAAACGAACAAAACTTAGAAACATATTGTTTGATATTCAATGAGTAAAATCAATAGAGGATCTTTTAACATTGAGTGCTAATGAGGAGAAAGTGTCTTTCACGGTAACAATAATATGGAAACCAGTTACGCAACTGATAATGGCCGGTACTACAAAGTTTGCCTACAAACGGGTATGAAAGTTTAGGAGCAATGGCCTTCTAATCCTTCTAATTTAAACTAACATTATGAAATGAGTTTTACAGAGAAGAAATAAATATAAGGAAATATTTGCTAATTTAACAAATCACGTCACATTTAAATCAGAAAGTATGGATCGATTTCTTAATTCTTTCACCTTTATACAACTAAACCTTCACCGAGTGACGTATTCTCAATAATTACAAGAAAATTGGATCCTAAAATTTTTGTACATTTATACGAATAAACACAAAACTGCAGCACCGATTTCCAAAATTCTTCAGCAGGTAATGTAAGCATTATTTTCATTATTATGATCATCATCATTTTAGCCACTGGAAGTCTACTGTTGGACATAGGCGTCCCCAGGTCAATTGCATATTTAACATATACAGCGTCAATTATAGGCGAAATACTTACTCTGTATTTCGCCTATAGTTGACGCGCTGGGCATGCGTGTTGGTAACCGCAGAGCGCAGCATTCGCGACGGGGATGCTGCTGCCCATCCCTGCCCTGTGCATTTGAGCTACACTGTTTTAAATGGATATACCGCCATTTGTCGGTTCTGGTACCTCAGTCACCTCTTACGACACCTGGTACAGGGGGAGGTACTATTCTACTCTGCCGGTATTTCACAGCTGTCAGTGTGTTAAATGTATTTAAGTATAATAATTGTGATTCCTCTGTTGTCGCTTGTCCGTAACATAATTACTTTAAACAACTTATCTCGGAGTCAGATCATGGTATGAGATGTTTTGCGAGTATTAAAAATGTCTCATGACAGTTCTAGCTGCTAAAAAAATTAACGTAAAATGTGTAGTGATTGTTCAATACCGCGTAAGTAGTATTAGTAAATAAGGTCAAATTTCACCTTTTTTTACTTGAATTTTGAACTTTGTTGACAAATGCAACTTAGGTGGTATTGAATCGCCATTGGTGATGTTATATTGCACCTTTGATTATCACCAATACTTATAAATACATTGTACCGGGTAATATTGAATCTACATATTAACGAGCTGCTGTGAATTTCTAGCCAGAGAATTGCGATACAAAATATTGTTGTTTTAGTGTTGCTTATCTGAGGACAAATAGGGGTCGTTCCAGAGAGGAATCACGCCTCACGACCACTTCTTATCGTGATGTCCGTTTCTATAAACCATTTTGTGCTGTTTTGGTTGTATCTACATCTGAAGAGGCCGTTGCTTTAAATTTGATCAAAGTGACAAGGAATACGGTTATATTTTGTTTTTTTTATTTCACTGGAGTTATTGTCTATGCAATTGGGTGGACAACCCTTTTATGTACTTACATGGATAAAAAAAGAAACGTTTCGCTTAGTTATCGCAAATGCGATATATTTAATACTATAAGAATAATTTTGTCTGCGAGGTCAAGTTTAGGTAACTTCCCTGACAGCTAAACTGTGCAAAAAGTCGTGCCAATTCCATAGAGAAAAATAAAAAGCTAGTTCTATCCCGCGGGAACGGGTATGTTTTTGGGATAAATAGTAGCCTATTTGTTCTAGACAATCAATAATCCCTGTGCCAAATTTCAACCAGATCTGTCTAGCCGTTTCGACGTGAAATGCACACAGACACATACTTTAGCGTTTACAATAAAATATAGAATTAATTAGGTAATCTATATTAAATAAATTATTAATTAAGTAAAGGAATAATTAAATAAAGTATTAATTAATTGAAGAATTAATAAAATAAGGCATTAATAAATAATTTTCATCAGTTTGCTAGTTTTTGTGTTAGCCGTGAGATACCAGCAGAGTAGAATAGTACCTCCCCCTGTACCAGGTGTCGTAAGAGGCGCCTAAGGTACCAGAACCGACAGATGGCGTTATATTCATTGAAAACAGTGCAACTCAAATGCACAGGGTGGGGATGGGCAGCAGCATCCCCGTCGCGAAAGATGCATTCTGCGATTGCATAACACGCTTGCGCTGCGCTGCAATTATGGGTAAAATTCCAGCAGTAAACTTTCAATAGCTTTAAACCTTAATTAAACATCAATAATAACGTAAAGAAACGCTAACTGCGACAGCCCGAAGCTCTCAAGTACGTTTCTTGATTCGTTCTTGATTCGTGATACGTTCAACAAAGATGCTTTAATCCATCACTGCCTTAGTTTAGACTAAGCCGACGATTATGAAGATACCAACCATCGAACGTAATGTCCATGACGATTGTCGTGATGTTTAATTGCGTAAGGTCGTATCATAATGCGATATACGTGCGACGTGTCGTCATTTCTGCGGCTTCCGCGGGCCGAAGCCCTGCCGGATTTGTGATTGTATCCAATTTCATTGTCTTTTGATCGCCTACTTTTGTGGTGAGGTCATTATGTAGGCGGAGTCGTAAGAGGTTTGTCTAAATTTTAGATGGAGAATGTATCGTTGTAGCAAACGTGTACTAGAATCAACAACGGCTGAAGTGATGTTGAGAAAAACCTTGAGGTTGGTGTGACAGGAAAACATTTATAGATCTTAATATATATTATTATTTGTTTCACTCATTCGCTTCTCGTTCCCGTGAATATGGGGAACGAGAAGTGAATGAGTCATATCACTTACTTATATTTTCTATTTATGAAAGAGTTTTGAAATCAGTTTAGTCACTTCCGACTTAATATGTTACAAACGTTTAAAAATACAGAACCTGTTAACATAGTACTAGCAGTTAGTTACATCGTCTTTCAAAACTATAAAATTGCCTATGTTACTTGGTAAGGAATTTATTATACATGATTTTTTATTTCAATTTCAATTCGGTCTAGTTATTATTTTTATATTCGGACGAACTTATTGCTGGACTACTCAGACGTCAATTCCAGCGCTATCGAAAAAAAAGGGCCCTCACATAGATGAGAGGTCCGAGGCCTGTAATTATCCTGCGTGCCCCGCGGCCGCGACCGCGCGTTTCGCTACGGGATCTGAGCGGATCGGTCTAGTAGTTTGGGTTAAACCGTAACGAACAAACAATCAAACTATTCCCTTTTATAATATTAGTTCACACAGACAAAGGCACACACTGTTCGTGTAATTTCATTACCACCATTTCAGGCCATGGAAATCCACTGTTGGACATAAGCTTTCCTAAGGGATGCGGCTGCCCTGCGCATTTGAGCTACGCTTTGGTTCCGGTAGTACTATTTTTAACGGACTTTAAAAAGGGGGTTTTCAATTAGACTGTTTTTTCTTCCTCTTTTAATGTTATTTAGTATCGTCGGGAATTGTAAACTGATTAAGAAAATTATTTTGTATTCGATCGGTAAGAACCTCGAGATGGCCCGGTTCAGTATCTGATGATGGGATCCCAGGAAAATCGAAGGAAATCCCAAAATAGTATGGTCACAATGTGTTGCAGTTATTAAAAAATTAGCTTTAGTATTAGAGTCGGTTTTATTTTGTTAAATTATTGTATTATATTCTGCCGATATACGTGTGCTGCCGATATACATTTAAAGGTATAAAAAATCAGAGATACCAATGTGTCACTCTTTTTTAATACTTCCTTGATACTTGACCTTATGCGCCTAAAGGTCAATCACTCTGTATGATTCTTTCATCAACCGTTAAATTTTAACAATGGGTAACTACACACGCGTCAAGTATGTCGGATAACTGTTATTTTTATCACCTGTTTAATCTGTGCTTAGTGGAAAAACAAAAATAAGTATATTGTAATTTCGGTATTTTTATATTTTAAATCAGAAATTTATCAGCATCAGAAATGCACATGCATGCCAAGTAACGAAGTCAATATTATATTTAAAAAATATATGTATATATATTGTCCGCAACACCATGTAATAGTTGGCTGGAAGATATTTGTTTACTTGTCAGATTTCGTGCAATAAAGTTAAATAAATAAATAAAAAAAAGGAACAATATCAGCAAAAATATTTTGGTACATTTGTAACAAATAATCTCAGAAACAACCGGACTGATCTTAAAAAAACTTTCCTTTAATGGAAATCTACATTATTAGCAAGCTAAATTTTACTCCTGTATTCTCACGAGAACGGGAATTTTAAGGATGTAGCGCTGCTAGTCGAATATATAAATCAAACTTGAAACACGTAACATCACCAGCCTTTTTGAATGTTCTCGCTGCAAAGGTCACTGGCATTTAACATGGCCATTGTCTCAATGCGGGTTGTTGAGTTTTAATGACTGCATATGCAGTCGATACCAACGGTATAGCGTGCTTTTGAAATAACTCAAAGTAATTAAATTTGATTCACTCATCCCAATACTGAACCGGCATCGTGTGGTACACACAGAGTAGAATAGTACCTCTCCTTGTGCCGGGTGTTGCAAAAAGCGACTGAGGTACCAGAACTGACAGGTGGCGGCATATCTATCCGAAGCAGAGTAGCTTAAATGTAACAGGGCGTAAATGGGAAGCAGCATTGCCGTCGCTAAGCTACACTCTGCAATTGCCACCACGCATGCCCAGCGCGGCAATCATAGGCAAATTCCCCCTTTTTGGGGAGGTCTATGTTCCGAAGTGATGACGATAATATAATGAAAACTAAATAAATTTGGCAAGTACAAATGTCTTGATAAAATTCATTACAATACTATAACACACATATTATAACACACAGGAATAATTTCACTTAATTCTGGAACAATTCATGTGACCTTGTGAATAACCAGGTTGGCTAAGATTGGGGAGAGGGGGGGGGGGGGGCAGGGAAAGGCCGTCGCTAAAACATCACGTGACTAACGGACGGCCCCTAACATGTGTTAGATCCATTGCAATGATCCGGTCCGCCGTGCATTTCACGGTCCACTGGCCCCGGACAGCGATGCACTGCTCCGCATTGTACCACAAACCAGGTATATGTATGACTCATAGGAAACTTGCTAATTGAAAACTGCCTGCATGAATAACAGGTAATCTATTATGCTTTATTCTCGGTCGATTTAGCAGTACTCTGTACAGTTACTGGGATTGAACTCTGAATGTCGTGACGGTGCGTTGTATGCGATGCAATGAAATTATACCTACACATACATCAGGCCCATTTCTCATTGGAGTTAGCAGAGCCTATGGATTTCCACTTACTACGGTCTTGGCATAACGCACTCGCTTTCTTTACTCGCTTCCTTTCATACACGCTCGTTTATTCTTCTTCCTTCTGATATGTTCGCCTAGGTCGTCCTATACCAAATCTTCCATTCACTTCAGCTCTACATATTTGTGCAGTCAGTTAATTTTCATCCATCTTTTCTTCATGTCCAAATCATCTCACTCTGAAATTACACTTGCAGAGTAGAATAGTACCTCTGCCTGTACCAGATGTCGTAATAGGCGACGACATACAAAACGGAGTAGCTCAAATGCTATAGGGCGGATATGGGTACCATAATTTCCGTCGTCTCTACGCTCTGCGATGGCCACTACGTCTGCTTAGTGGCGGGATTATGGGCGACTTCTTTGGGGCCTTTTTCTAGCAGTGGACTTTCTACCGCTGGTATGATGATTATTATTATAAACTCTTATCTTCCAGACTGCTCAGACGTCAATTCCAAGGCCAACGGAGAGGAATGAGGAAAGGATCGGATTGGAGGAAGCCGATGCCCGATTGCCGCACTAGTGCGGTCGGTATTCCTTGGAGAGGGCAGGGACTGCAGGCGTTTACCGGCAAACGTGGTGTATTGTTCTACGAAATAAATGTGTAGGAAATGTTTGTGGAGTGCCAGTGAAAGGGTAACTATGAGGGTATATATAAAGAAGTCAGGTCATCATCATCATATCAGCTATTAGAGGTTTACTGCTGGACATAGGAGAGACATCTTATTGGGATCACTTGGGGAGGCCCAAGTGATCTGTAATAGGACCGGTTGTATGTGGCCTGTGTCCAGCGCGATCCTGTCTTGCTATCAAGCGGGGCTCATATAATAAATACGAAAATGTAACACAGCTTAATAGATTTAACCGATTTTAATGAAATTTTATTGCTTGAACACTAGGGAAGGACTGTGTCATAATTTCCTTAAAAAGGTATAATCTTTTGCTTCACGTATAACTAACTGTACAGAGAAATAATTGAATTGATTTAAACGACATATCGTCGCATAAGTTCTCACACCGCGTATGTCAACGTTGGCAACTTAATAATTAAGCCCAATGATAACACGATATTACATTTCTAACGCTGCAGTAAACGTTTTATACTGTGTATTGTTTAAACGAAATCTATTTTGCACCAACTAAATGCACAAGCAATTAGTTTTAAAATGATTATGAAACATGGGCAATGTTTTCCCAATTGTACAAAGTGTCAACATTTTGACTTACGCTGTGTTAGAACTTAGACGACGATATGCTGCGCGCATTTTACCAATTGCGTAAACTGTAAAAACATATAAATATGCCTATATGAAAAATTGTTATGTGGTCATTATTTTCCATACATTTCCTAGTTATCTGCGCATTTTAATTTTTTTCTACAATCAGAAACTTCCCCTGATAATACACACAACAAAAGAGTATTAGGAAAATCGATTCAACCATTCACGCGTGATGCTGTGACCATGAGAAATTCAATTCGACCAAGGTTTTGTTAAATATGAACGCATCGGCTTGTATTAATTATTATTTTTTATGTATTTGAATTCAGTCTATTTCACTCTTTGTTACTGTATAATTATCTACCAGTGCTAAAAGAAGACAAGGAAATGTATCCGAAACGACAAACAAAAAGAACTTGAACATTTAATTTAAAAGTAGTTTTATTATCAAAATTCACTTCACCATCGTGGCAAATATTGTAAATGCGAAAGTATTAGCAGCGTTCAACCCTAGGGGAGGACGTGGTTAGTTGCGGGCACGAAGTTGCCGACCGTTGGGCCACTGAGAGTTGTTGTCTCAACAGTCAGAACATTGGACAAGTAATACAATGGTTGCGAGTTCGAATCCCTCTTGACCTGGGGTCCTGGAGGTCTAGTAAAAATGGTCTATATATTTTTTCTTAATTCAAACCAAAAGTTAAATAGGAAGTTAGTACCATGGTTGTCGATAAATTGACCTTTTCTTCGGACTTCGGAGAGTATTAAGATGCATGTATTTATTATACTAATTAATTCAACAATTTATTATTCAATTAGTTATAAAGTCTGCAAAAAGTAATATAAAACATAATATTAAAGGCAACCCCATAGTCTCCGAACCAAAAATATAGTACAATTATCAGCGCCTAGAAATCACTATGGAAGAAGACTACTATTTGATATAGCACTGCTGTTCAACAAGCTACCTAACACTAAAAAGAGTGCGAAACAAAATTATATTTAAAACTAAGCTAAACTTGTATATAAAGTCGAGTACCGGCTAATTGTACATTTTTGATTTAAACTATGAGAAATTCTATATCTCATTGTAAATTAAACTTTGCATGAGAATAAAGATCTTTTAAATATTAGATAAAACTAAGGTAAAATAACATCTGGGGTATAATAGAGAAAAATAAATACATACATTCATAAACACACAAACATAAATTCATGCATGCCCCCCGTACCATCCTTTTCTCGTAGTTGACCTGACACCTATGTAATGCGCCTAAAGCACTTGTATTACCAACATCAGACAACAGAATCACAAATATAATACGTAAATACTTATCAGATACAGAAGAAACATGAATATTTAACATCTTCATCATCATCATAGCAGCCATTAAAAGTACATTGTTGGACATAGGCCTCCCCAAGAAAGGGGGTTTGTTGCTCATAACTGCCGTGCTGGGCAAGCGTGTTAGCAATCGCAGAGGGCAGCTTCCGCGACGTGGAACCTGCTACCCATCCCCGCCCTGTACATTTGATCTGACTTTTTGGCATGGATATACCGGCATCTGTCGGTTTTGGTACCTTAGTCGCCTCTTACGACACCTTACACAGGGAGATGTACTATTCTACTCTGCCGGTAACTCACAGCTTAATGCTCATGAATATTAAGACCATGAATATTTGTCCAGGGTGGGGATTGAATCCACGATCGGTCTTGGCGCACAAGTTAGGTTCACTACCATCTGCGCCATCGGGCCCTAACATGTAAAACTAACATATATAACAATTTCGAATGTGTGCAGCAGATTCACACGGTTTGAGATGACACAACTGACCTCTTGCCAATGTTCTCCCCCACATTGCACATATAAAGTGTATACTGGAACAGATTGCTTGTAGGTGCACCCAGTAATGTCCATCTATATTCAGAATACACTTGGGGGTAATGTAATGCGGTGCACGTTTCTAATTGGCTACTAACCAACTAGTTTTAGTTGGAAGACATTGCAAGATAAACTTGACGTGGGTCGTGTTCCAATTAGCACGTTCAATCGTTACGTTGCAAATGTTTCATTAAAAGATACATAATAGTGGGTTTTTGTGCCGAGAGGTACCGAGTAGAATAGTACCTCCTCTTGTATCTGGTGTGGTAATAGGTAAAGCAACTACACATAGTCGCGTTACTTACATCCGACAAAAGGCGGTATATCCATCTAAAACAATGTAGCTCAAATGCACAGGACGGGGATCCACGTCGCGAAAGCTGCGCTCTGCGATTGCCAACACGCTTGCCCAACGCGGCAATTATGGGCGAAATTCCCTCTTTTTTGTGGACGCCTATGTCCAGCAAAAGACTTTCAGTGAATGATATGATTATGGTGATGAAGATATAGCACGACGAGTACGAGTATTACAATTTCCAGTCATTTTTTGTCTTTCATCATTATAGGCATCCACGAGCGATTATCAATAGGGATTATCAATGTAGATAGATTGTTTATCCATCGTGTTGTGGATAGACGTCCAAAAGAATAAATGATTCATAACATTTACGTTCATACATTTAACTATTTGACGGTAACCGAAAGTTGACAAAGGTAAGTTAAGTTTACAATTTATGCAACGTTTCGGTTACCATAAGAAACTCCATAGAAACTGCGTTGTACCAGAAACCAAACCAACCAACCAACCAACCAGAAACCAAAAAAAAAAATTACGTTTTAACGGCTTTACCTTAAAAACGTAATTTATTTTTGCTATTTGGCACTTTTTTATCTATTTATATAAACTGGCTGGAGATGATAACGGTTAATATAATGGTATGAAACTTGAAATTTTGCAGGAGTTTACAAAGCAGAGGAGCACTAGGAAAGTATTTTTGAAAATTCACCTCTTAAACGGGTAAAACGGGGATGCAAAGTTAGTATGAAACATTGCTGTTTTTTAAGTTGCTCGAATTGAATTTCAGTATAAAGGTTCTTCTATAAATGTAATAACAATATTTTTTTTATAATCCAGACATAATTAATACATATACATAAAAAATACATTCGTGTAAGAAGTGATCGTCGGCAGCTGTGCTATTTAGTATTATACTATGTTAAAAAAAAAGTATTCGAAAATCATCCCTTGAGGGGGGTAACAAGTGGGTGTAAAGTGGGGCGGGGCGCTGATAGGTAAATATACAAAATATATGCACGCACATCACGCAAATACTTAATGCCGTTTATAAGAGGATTTCTAACTAAATCTAACTTTATCAGTATGACTGCTCGTTTTGATTTTTATATTTTTATATTTAAAGTAAATAGCTTGCTATTTAATACGGTTATTCTAAAATGTAGATGTCAATGCACTCAAACGAAGCAACTATCTCGAGCGTAATCACCAACGAATTATTAAGCAAGCTAGTACCAAACACGTCCACTCAAGGTGCCTTTAAGCCCTAACAGGTCTAAGTTTGGGCTAATGGGGGTCAACGGAGGTTAGTCAAGGCGAATGCAAATAGAGTGTTATAAAGAACAGTCTTGTATTTATTTAGTCGTGACATTGCAAACAATACTTTCAAGTATATCTAGAAAAGTATAGTATAAGTATGCATGTTACGGGAAACAGGCGACATCGAAATCACAAATATAATACTCAAATACTTATATCCACAGAACCGTGCCGGGGGGGGAATAGAATAGTAACTCTCTCTGGACCAGGTATCGTAAGAGGCGACTTAGGTACCGGAAGCGATAGATGGCAGTATAAACAGGGCACCTTAAATACTACAGGGTGGGGGGATGGGCGGCAGCATCCCCGTCGCGAAAGCTGCGCTCTTGGATTGCCAACACGCTTTTATATATTTATTAATAATTGCCGCGCTGGTCAAACGTGGTGTCAAATGCAGAGCGCAGCTTTCGCGACAGAGATGCCGCTGCCCATCCTCGCGCTGTGCATTTGATCTGCACTGTTTCGGATGGTTATACCGCCATCTGCCGGTTTTGGCACCTTAATCGCCTGTTAAGACACTTGGTTCAGTCGGAGATGCCTTATGGCAAATTTATTAACTACATTATTTAATTAAAATAACATGACACATATATACATACACTTCTGTTTAACTGACACATTGATATACCTACAAAACGATTTAAACATTAGTAGTGTGATAGGGTTTTGTGATTATATTCTCTTTAATCGTATCAAATTTTGCTAATGCTAATGAAAACAACAAGGAATTAAATAGAGTTAGAACGTAAAATTATATAGAATTATGGTCGAATTTCGTCGACCGCCGGCCTACCACTTCGTTTCTCATAAACACGAGACTACACAGAATCAATCGCGTGTGCTCGTTCAAATATCTCGGTATATTTTCTCCAAATCCAGTGAACTGGAAACTTAGCGGTACACGTTACATTTAGGTAACCTAGACACGAACGAAAAGGATTACTAATTTGGTTAATAAATTAATAGAAGATAAATTATTAACTAACTTTATAACCCTATTTCTGATGTACGTTATTTTATGTATACATATATATATATATATACACATATACATATATATATATATATATATAAATAATAAATAAACGTGGCATACATATTTGTATAAATAAACGCAATAAATGCATATGATATAATATATATATATATATATATATATATATGCCACGTTTATTTATTTTGTATATATATTGCCTGCACCACTATATATATATATATTTTTCAGTTTTGTGTAATGGTTGACTGGGAGATAATGCCATCTGGCATTAAGTCCGCCATTTGTACATTTTGTAACATTTTGTGCAATAAAGTTTAATAAAAAAAAAATTATTTATACTATATATTATTTACATACATACATACTTTTTTGAATAAATAAATTTAAACGAAATATCACACGTTGACCTGACTCCGAGCTTAAAGGACTTTTATTATGACATCAGACAACAGAGGAACCCGAAATAAACGACTTAGATACATCTAAATAGCATGTTGGCGCAGAAGATAGGATCACCACCATCTGCGGCATCGAGCCTGGTATATTGCAACCCAACAAAATGCCAAGTACGACCCTTTATGTAAGTTCTGTGCAATCTAATTCGAAACATAGAGAGCCATTCAGAATATTGGATTTCAGATAGCATGAAGTTCCATGCTTAACAATTCCGATAGCTTTAAATTTAAATAGTAATGTCACCATCATATCATACCAGCTATTGGAAGTTCAGTGCTGGACTTATTCCTCCCTAATAAAAGGGAAATTTATCGGAGAGGCCTAAGTCAAGGCTTCTAGCATATCTTTGCTCATAATTGCCGCACTGGGCAAGCGTGTTGGCAATCGCAGATCGCAGTTTCGCAAAGGGGATGCTGTTGCGCATCCCCACCCTATGCATTTGAGCTTCAATGTCTCGGATGGATATACCGCAATCTGTTAGTTCTGGCACCTCTGTCGCTTCTTACGACACTTGGTACATGGTACTCATACTATTCTACTTTGCCGGTACCTCACGGCTATATAGTAATGTGAACATCAGAAATTAGGTTCAAGCTGGTAGTCTTGTTATCTCTGCCCATATATTGGACACGAATATTATTTATTTTTCCTTTTGTAAATCTGTATTGATACATGCACAAGACTAGACAACATCATTCTAATTTTCCTGTCAACTGTAAAATATACTATATATAGTTATCCTTGTAGTGCATATAATAATCATACATTTTGTATTGTAAACGGCTGTGGAGTACCGGCAGAGTAAGTAGATTGAGGTACCTACTGGAACCGACATGGCGGTATACTCATCAAAACAGCGTAGCTGAAACGCACAGGGTGGGATGGGCAACAGCATCCTTATAGCAAAACTAGGCTCTGTGATTGCCACCACGCGGCAATTATGGGCAGTGGACAGGTCCTATATCTGATATGATAAAATTGCTTGGTAGCATCGAGATTTGTATCGGCTTGCTTTTTTCTTATAAATAGTTATTTAGTACTTCTTAAAAAAGACCAAGGATTATAAAGAAAAACAAACAATGATTTATCAGGCAGGGACTTGCATCATCGTAAATAACACAGTATATAACCAATAGTACATAGTCCTTGGAAAAACTTCTAATAGCCATTGAATGTACAAACACATTGTACCTATCACAATGGTCAATCAATTAAAAAAGTCCTGACAACCGTTAGCTGCATGGCGTCGCATGCATGAGCGAACAATAGTCCAATGAAGTTCGGCCAATAAACCGAACCAAACACCGGATAGAAACGATATTGCTGATATGTTAAACAATTAATTGTTTAGCTCGTTATATCAAATTTATCTGGCAATTTAAAAATCATTGAAACTGTAGCGTCAGCTGGTGAAAATGTAGATGGAATGCAATATAAAAATCGGACTATCTATAACATTTCCAGCATCGGATAGTTCAGTTAGTTGAAATCTCAACGTTTGATCAAAGCGCTAGGCGAACTTAGCGCTTGTGTTACGGATATCAGAGAACAGAGGAATTACAAATATACTACTTAAATACATATATTTAACTCCCAGATACAGAGCAAACACAACAAATATCATCATATAAATATTTGTCCGGGGTGGAGGATACAACCAACCTTTATATATGCTCTGTGTTTGTATGTGTTATTTATATTTATATATGTATTATATTTGTAATTCTGTTGTTGTGATATATCTGAAACACAAGTACTTTAAACTATTTATATGACCTACGCTTTTTCGAGTATTGGCTATGTGCAGAACGAGTAGCGGCGGACAGATAACGACCGCAGCGCACCACACGGCAGAAATTGGAAACAAATGCGGATAATCAGCGGTCAAAAGTGTTGATTGCAGTACAAAATCAAAGCAAAGAAATGGGCCATGACTGTTGCTGCGTTGTTAACTGCAAAAAAACCGGCCTCAATAGCAAATATAAATTTGCTATATTCTCAATAGCGCCCTATGAATAAATTTATTCAACCCCAACAGTTTGTGGCCCATAAAGGGCCAAGCCCATATGTTTTCTGAGTTGATATTAAAAGAAACCACATTTATATGCAATCGATACATCTACGAGTATAATGATTACAGTGATGCGGAAATCCAAGTAGATAATGCATCTATTTCGAGAGTCACAGGAACAAATACTTCAAATAATAAAGACAAAAGCTGTTTAACGATCCAAAAAACAAGGATCAATCAACATCACCACATGGTCAAGAATTTGTTGGTATATTATCAATAAAAGAAGATCAACAACTCTTAGATCTTGCGGGTAAGACATTTAATAACTTCTTCGAGTTCTTGGTAACGAGAGTAGAAAGTAAAAAATGTAGTTTCTACAAAAAACCGCCTTTGCATTTTTTTATGAAAATGAAAACTGTCTTGACATTTTCAGCATTGAGTGTGACTATTTGGTGTTCATAGAACCACAGTTTCAAAAATATTTTAATTAATATTACATGATTTAACTTCTGCAACTGCCAATTTAGTTTTTCGGCCTGATACTGACTAATTATAAGTACTGTCGAATTACTTGGATTCGTATTAAGTAGCTCTGGCCATTGTCGCAGTTCTTCCACATTTCTCACATGTTCGACTAATACTAATTTATTACCTTACCTTTTATCTCAGTTTGTCGTTGAAAACTAATATTATGTATAATAGTTTTAAAACCGGTTTTTATTATTATATTAAATAAATTGAACTTAAATAATTTCAACAATACTATTTTAATGTTTGGTTCAAAGAAAACTAACAATATTTACATTTTTATTATTTGACAGCTTCCGCAAATGTAAACTCTACGCGTCGACACAACCGCGTACATAGCTAATACCGCTACTCGTCGATGCCGGTACCTTGGTCGCTATTTACGACACCTAATACAGGGGGAAGTAATATACTACTCTATAACATCCAACTCAACAGCTGTTTAAACTATGTCAGAATCAACGCCTCCTGCGTAAGATGTCATAATTAAAATATCAGTTGCACTACCGATAGAGGAGTCATTGACCATTATAGTTCGGCGGAAGCAACGTGTCCTCAATACGAATTGAGAAACGTATGCACATAAGGTATACCTTAGGTTATGGAATATACTCCACACATAAACCAGCTAAACTTTCAGATGTTGTACTGTATTAACTACACTTATATCTTTACCATAAAAAATATTGCGACTATAAATTAGGATATAAAAGCTATCCTATATCTGAAGATAAACCAAACTGTATACAGTAAGCAAAAATTTATTTAAATCTGTTTAATAGTTTAGAAGTTCATCTTTTACAAAGATCGGTGACACGATGTGCGTGTCACCGAAGTACTTGTAGTGATGGACTAAGAATCGGATCATCAATAACATTTCCAGCCTCGGATAGTTCAGTCAATTGAAATCTCAACGTTCGATCAAAGCGTTAGGCGAGCTTAGCATTTTTGACGGGTTCAATGGCAGAGATGCTGATATCCGTATCTTAGACGTCAAAGGTCGTTCGTTCGTTCGGTTCAATTCTACCAAGAGTTAATGTTGATTCCGAGATAAGCTGCTTAAAGCACTTGTGTTATGGACATCAGAGAACAGAGAAATCACAAATATACTACTTAAATAGGTACATATATTTAATACCCAGACAGAATGAATACAAATATCATCATATAAATTTTTGTCCTGGATGGGGATCGAACCCACGACCTTTGGCGCACTTCACCATCTGCGCCATTGCCATATATTACCTAATTCTTGTATTACATATACATATTTGTGATGTAAATTATTCCTAGAAAGTTAACAGTTACATATAAAATCCAGATAAAGTAGTTTACTCTTTTGCCTGTACAGTAAATGGCCTTCATACACTTTTCGCCTTTAGGGGCCTCTACAGCGATTAAGCTCTGTTGCATGAAACCTTTTTTGTGGAACAACACCAATTTTAGGGTAGATTCAGAGATTGGAGATTTAAGTAGATAGAAAAATTACACGAGTATACATCAAGTTAATCCGGAAAGCCTATTAAGACGGACAAGCTGGAAGTGCTGCGATTAAAATGCGAGGATCGCCTGCCGTTATGGCGTGCGAGCCAAAGCGGGTCGCGATGGATCGAGACGCCCAGGGCATAACAATTTATTGACACATTATCGTCCATTATGACTGAGAAAGCCTGCAAGGAAGTCGGTCGTCATTAGGAGCTTCTTTATAGGCTTATGGATTTAAAAATTCGTTAAGTTATAACATTTAAAACAATAAGTATTGTGTTACTTTAGAGCTAACAATCATTTTGCATTGTTTATGGATGGTTATGTATCGATACGATTTAAGTACGGAATGCCTGGCTTCATAACGGTTATGAAGTTGCAATCTGTTTGCATCAAAATAGTTGACAACTCTTCTAGTTACTGGTTATCGAATGACCATTCCTATAGTGTCATATTGGTTAATAGATACTCTTTTTATTATAAAACCAAACAAGCATACAGTCCGCATGATAGAAAGGTCACCGCAGCCTATAGACGCTCGTAATAACACAAGGATATCACTAGCGAGCAACCTTGTGACTTGAAGATATTATGCCACATTACCGAGTAATTTCACTGCCTCTCTCACCTTTCAGACCGTAACACTGCTATTTGGTGGTAGAAATAACCGAGAGTAAGGTACCAATGCAGAAGACCTTTTGTAACATGTCTACCTCATACTCGCATAAATTATAGGAATGTATCATAGTAATCCAAGGACACAATGTACCTTTTACATGTTTTCTTTGATTTACCATAGCAATAAAGTTTACAATATCGATTAATGTTAATAGAAATTGCTGTTGTTGCTACCATCGCGTCGCAGTATAGTTTCAATTTAAAAGAAATAATAAGCACGTGCAAACCATGCTTTAACACCAGCGATTAAAAAAAGGAATGCTTTTAATAACTTTATTTATGGTTGTATCGTTTTCCATAACAGTTGTTTCATAGCACAGTAACAAAAACAAAGAATGACACAATTTGGTATTAATTTAAAAAAAAACCAAGGCAATGCTCAAGTAGTGGAAATAGAGTTGCATTTAAAACCTGTTCACGCTTGATTTCAATCATAAGCAACAAAAAGTAGGCCTCCATCAAACACGAATAATACTGTATAGGTTATTTAAAGCATCGGAGAAAACCGGTAATCGCTATAGATAATGTTACTCATACCATTAGATGAGAAATCCAGGGTGGAAATGTTTTAGCGCCTTCACAACAGAACACAGCACCAGTCTCACTCGCGCGGCGGTTCAAAAGTTTATTGACACTAAGTTGAAATCGTGACCGAAATGTCGGAGCGAGCGGCGCGACCACTGCCCGCGAAGCACGAGTGGTGACTGACTGATGAGTAACTGCTTCGACAAGATGCAATGCTAATAAATGCCCGCCGTGTTTATTTACAGGAAATTATACTTTATTTAAACGCACCAACGTGTATAATTGTTTGTGTAAACAAACTGACAGCTAAGGCTTGCGTAGGTTATGCAGTTTTAAAGTGGATTTGCCCACGCGTTACGTAGTTAGCTTTTATTTTTCTACATTCAGAGTTACCAAACAATTTTTTAGGCAACAACCAAGTTTTTGGATATAGATAACAAATCTAAAATATCACTTTAAAACTCGGTTTTTAGATATTTCTATATAGATCTAAAAAGTTATCACAAAAATGTAATTACCCGTTTTTATGACCGGATAAAATTACTTAATTGAGAACGGTGAACACTATCGATAGATTTGAGCATATCTATAAAATTGTATTACAAATAAAATATTCTTAATATCATTTTAATACCTCAATGACATTTATAGTAGTAAACTATATTAAATTAATATCTTGTTATTAGTAAAGATGTAACATGTCGATTATTTTTATTAAAAAAAGATAAGTTATCGCTAGTCCGTTACGGCGTAAATCAATTAAAATTGTTATAACAATCAGCCATACTCAAAAACAAACGCGAAAATTAACTATTAAAACTTTGGTTTGCTAACCTTGAGTGAGTTCATCAACATCATATAAGCCATTGGGAGTCAAAAGCTGGTCATAGGCCTCCCCAAGAATTAAGAATTTCGCCCATAATTACCGCGCTGGGCAAGCGTGTTAGCAACCGCAGAGCGCTGCTTTCGTGACGGGGATGCTGCTGCCCATCCCCGCGTTATGCATTTAAACTATACTGTTTAGGATGAATACACCTCCATCTATTGGTCCCGGCACCTCAAGTCGCTTCTTACGACACCTATTAAGGGGGGAGGTATTATTCTACTCTGCGATAACTCACAGCTAAAGGTCTTTCATATTTATGAATAGTCCAAACCTGCAAACAGAACGAGTTAAAAAAAATCTTATGTGAAAAAAGTTCATCTATACTAATATTATAAAGCTGCAGTTTGTTTGTTGAAACGCGCTAATTGATAGATTGTTAGATAGTCTATTTATTGAGGAAAGCTAAATATAAAATAATTATCCGTTTTAAAATAAACAAATGCTTTCATTTTATTTTTGTATCTAAAAATGTATTATTATGTATCTATAAATAAATCCTGAAAATCACTATACCCCCCAAAGTCATAACTTCAAGTGGACGAAGTCACGGGTACCGCTAGTAATTTTTAAATGCATTGACGCACCGGCAGAGAAAAATAGTACTTCCCTCTGTACCAGGTGTGCTAAAAGGCGACTAAGGTACTGGCACCGACAGATAGCGGTATATCCACTCGAAACAGCGTATCAAATAGAACAGGGCGGGAATGGGCAGCAGCATTCCCGTCACGAAACTACGCAATAATGGGAAAAATTCCCGCATCAAATGTTGCTTTTTTATTGCAAATTATTATTTACTATATGAAAAAGAGTTGCAATTGTGTGAGTACCATAATATTCCAAGATGGCGATGTAAGGTAATTTAATCCAGTACTACTGATATAATAAACTCACGGTAACGGGATCAACGAGATGCAATCGTTCTATGTGCTCGGCCGAAATCGGGCCGGACGGCTAGTAACACTATAAATGCCAGTTTGTTGTACTTTCACTGCTTAATGTACTGTAATTACCCTAGAAATCTAGCTTGGACTCTAGGAAAGGACAATAATAATATGAGTCGAGATAGACTGACTCGCGTATTTCAAATTTATAATTCATTTGTTATTCGTCAGTTATACACAATAGTATACATATTCAAAGACTGAGTCATGTATGCCAGCAATTTGTTTTGAGTTTTATATATATTATGAAGTCAGCAAACAAGCAGACAATTCGCTTAATGGTAGACGTGACCGCAGCCTATACACGCTAGTGGTATCACAAGGATATCACACATGCTAGTGATATCACAAAGATATCATAAGCATGTCAACCCTGAAAACTGAAGAAACAATGTCACATGTATCCAGTACCCACTTTAAGATAAGATAAGACCTTTGTAAGAGGTTTACCTCATGTAAATGATGCATCAATGATGTCAAGAGACTGCGCCCTGCGCTACAGTTTCTAGGTATAAGCAATACCTTTATGAATATAGTTTCCATTATATATCTAAAATTATATATAATATTTCATACATCTATAAGGATTCGCGAAAACTGATAATTCCGTTACATATCATCATCATATCAGCCTCTGGAAATAGGTTTCTCCTAGAAAGAGGGAATTTAGCCAGCGCAGAGCATACGAGTATATTCACGACACGAATGCTGCTTTCCATCCCCGCTATTGCATTTGAGCAACGCTGTTAGGGATTGATTACCGCCATCCGCCATACCGCCATCTGTCGATTCCAGTACGTCCGTCGTCTCTTACAACACCTGGTAAGGGGGGGAGGTGTTGTTCTAATCGGCTGGTATCTCACAACTGCTATCCTAATACTAAATATATGGTGTGCGGTTTGCCCCCTGCGAGTGGGCACCCAATGCAGCTTTCTTGAACGGAGGCTTGATGTTCTCAATAAAGGGCTACACAAAGTTACAGTTCTTAGGTGTGTGCAATATACAGATTCTTATATATAGTATTAGTATCGATAAATGTCAACGGGAATTTCACAAACTCCCTTAGGAATTACGAAATCTAAACGCGAATTGATACAAAAGGTTATAATATCCAAGGATCTTTTACAACCTGACAGGTAGTATTATATCGGCAGTCTTCGGGAAAATTTACGGCAAGCAAAGCTGCGGTCTACAGCTAATGCATAATTATACTTGCCCACAAATCGTATATAAACGTTTGTGACTCATATATACCAAAATAAATACTTTTGTAGCTCTAAAGTATACAACATTTAAATACATAACAAACAGAGAATTGGTCTTATCAGTGTATAAACTTTTTTTGAGTCTGGATGATATCTGGCTTTGTACAGATAAGTTTGGTAAAATCATGTTCAGTTGTTCAAGTTTGAGCGAGTGCATTTTTATTATGAACTATCTTTAACGTGCAGCGTAGAACAGGATCGCACCTTGTACCATGTGACGTAAGAAGCGACTGAGGTACCGCAACCGACAGAGAAACAGCGTAACTCAAACACAGCAAAGCTTGATGGGCAGTTAGTTTCCTTTATTTCTCCGAGAGAATAGCACCTCCTCCTATATCATTAGAGGTGACTGAGGTAGCAAAACTGACTAATAGCGGTATCATTATATATTAGCCATTAAAAGACTACTGCTAGACTCAGGCCTCCCCAAGAAACGGGGAGTTTTGCTCATAATTGCCGCGCTGGAGAATCGCATTAGCAACAGCACATTCCCGCCCTGTGCATTTGAGCTACTGATTCGGATAAATATACCGGTCCTTCTTAAAAACGTTTTGGAATTGCCACCACGTCTGCCCAGTGCGGCGGTTATCGGTAAAATTACTCCTTCCGTAGTAGGTTTCAGTCCAGCAGTGGCAGAGGTAACAACATATTGATGATGACAATTATGAACTACTTACTCTACTGTAACGAGACAGCCCGATGAGAATAAGCTGATTTACGTACTTTAGTAGAATTCTAAATCCTTTTATAAATGAAGCCTTATAAAATTATATAACCAGTGTTAGAGCCCGCAAAATAAGCCAAGTCATTACACAGATTAGTAAGAATATATAAATATCGACTTATACTTTTTTTTATAAGTGTCCAAATCATTATCAGACGTCGGAAAAACTTGCACTTTATTTATTTGGTATACAGGTTATTATTATTATAATTACAGTGGGCAGGGCATTTGGTACGCAGAACCGATAGCCGATGGTGTCGTAAGGCTCTGGAATGGGGACCACGTACCGGCAAGCGCAGCATAGGGGGTCGACTCGCAAGATTGACGGACGATCTGACTAAAACCGCAGGATCACACTGGACACAGGCCGCATCCAACTGGTCCTATTGGAGAATTCTTGGGAAGGCCTATGACCAGCAGTTGACGTCGTAAGCTAATATTATTATTATGATGATGATAATGATACAGGTTTTAGATTTACGTATTTAAAAATATGTCATGTGGTACTGGCAAGGTAGAATGCACAGGACGGGGATGGGCAGCAGCATCCCCGTTGCGAAAACTACTCTCTGCAATTGTCAACACGCTTGCCCAGAACAGTAATCATGGGCTAAATTCTTCCTTTCTTGGGAAGGCCAGTGTGCAACAGTGAACTTCTAATGGCTGATATGATGATACTGATCAATGTAAAGTTACATCATCATCAAATAATATATGCTATATCCGCCACGCCCTGCTGGAATTCTATGATCAACAGCCATTATAAGTCAAAATACAAAAAAATGTAAAGATAACCTTATTCTTGCAGCTAGTTTTTGAAGAGATTTTTATTTTTATTTTTTCTTAAGTGCCTGTAGTGGGCCTACTTGAATAAAGTATATTTGAGGTTGAGAATCAAAAAAGGCAAGTATAATTATGGGTTAATGGATCAGGAATCATAGTGTTTCCTAGTGGTGAATTAGCTCATTACTTATAATTATTATTCAATATTATATTTTAGACTTAAGTTTATATTGCGATTTTTAGATATGATGCTTGTATATCGACAGATTGTATTATGAAGCATTTTCAGTCAGGCCCGATGACGAATTCTGGTAATGGCAAGACCATCTTGTGTTCATGGACAGACAGGACAGATTTAAGTGATGAACATTTGTGTTCTGAGTATGCGTATTGTATACACTATACTCCTCCTATCAATTCTTCTTTCCTATCCTTCTGATATTCATGATACAAATGCTTTAAACTCTTTATCTCGGAGTCAGGTCAACGTATGGAATATTATGTAAATGAATTTATTACTAACTAGATCTTTAAATATTAGTTACAAAAACTGTTGTACTTATGGTATTGTTTTTTCTCCTATGTCCTTATATATTGGACTATTGACTGAATATACCATCTATATATATACATATATATAAAAGAGATATGTCTATGCCGTTGCCTTATCGCTAAGAGTAAAGCCGCAGGTTTACCGATGTGTCATCGCTCCATGTACTCTCATTAGTGTCATTAGACGTACGTGACTGCCCGTACAAACTTTGTTTGCTTTGTTTTCGTACGCCTTACCGTGCTGCTTTTGGTTGGAACATAAAACAATAAAAAAAACATAAATCTTTATGTTTCAACGTCCCAAATACATTTACACAACAGCATAGGCCTTCCATCACATATACAGATTTCACCCACAGCTCTACGCACCATAGTTAGTGTGAGTTTCTGTACGATACGTCCTCTGTACCAGGTGTCGTAAGAGGCGACCGACGTACCAGAACCGACGGATGGAGGTATTTCCACCTGAAACAGCGTAACCCATATGCAACAGGTACGGAATGGGCAGTAGCATTCCGGTCGCAAAGCTACGCTCTGAGATTACCACCACGCCTGCCCAGTGAGGCAACTACAGCTGCTTTGATAAGTGATATGTAAAAACGATCAGCTGTTTTTGAACTTCACTGGCTGTGGGGCAAAGATCTTTCTTATGGGTGAATAGCCAGCATCAAGATCCAAAGCGGACCGACATGCAGGACCTGACGAGTTTAAGGCGAAAAAACGCCAGCTTTTTAACTTGCGTGTGCTACTCAAACGGTTTGACCAAACTATAAATAACATAGATACTGCCGAAGCACAGGACATCAGTGGAATTCTATGGAAGTAATAATTCGGAATAATGCCAAATGTTTGCAACAACTACGAACGTCTGTATTTTCCTTTAAAATTAAATAATTTTGACCTAATTCTGTACATGACGTAAATTCCAATGCATACCCGTATTAAAGAAACTTTGCCCATTGCCAGTGCATTTGAATCTTTCTTTGAAACATCTGCATAAAGCTTTTGAACGCATCAGAAGCATAGCCAGCCTCTTTACAGTGCGGACACCAACTTGGGATGTCTAACGTTCAATGATTTGCTTTTTGTGGACGAAATACCCTTTTTTTCAGAGAACCTAATGTTGGACTACTCAGACAACAATTTCAGCACAACCGGAGATCCCTCCTTTGAAGTAGTTGTGCTGGAACTGACGGCTGAGCTATTGCGAGGCTGCTCATTGATTGCAGCATGAACGGAATGCTATCAGCCGCACTAGTGCAAACGATATTGCACTAGGGCATGCTGCAAAGACAGTTTATGCTCGCACTTACCGGCAAGTGCGGTAAACTTGCTTTAAAACTGGTGTATTACTGTGGTGTAATACTTACTCAAATAAATAAATCTGACAGATTTCAGGTGATTGAAACAGAACTATCTGAGAGAGTGCATCGCAACGATAATAAGATTAGTTAAATGTGCTGTGAAAGAGGATAGGCGAATAGCGTTAGATGCAGTCTAGCTAACTTGGGATTAACTTAGAGTAACTGTTCTAATTGCTCGGTGAAGAATATTATAGCTACAAGAACGATTAACAAGTTACCACTAAGTGGACTGGAAGTATAGGTAAGTGAAGCGTATACAATGGAATAGTCAAACAGAATATAATTTGGTAGGATAACTCGATAATTTTATTAAACTTAAATAATAAAATCCCACATCTCATACATTGACTTGATTCCGTGATAAGTCGCTTAAAGCACCAGGCCATTAGCACCATTAGTGCAAATTGCGTTGCACTAATGCACCAGGGCGAGGTTGAGCAGCAGGCGTTCCTGTCGCATTTCTCGTATACCATGCCATTGCCACCTGCGTACGACTTTGACCTAAATTCTTCCTTACTTAGAATTAGGTCCGATTTGAATAATTATTTTTTGTTGGATAGTCCATTTATAGAGGAAGGCTTTAGACTATATAACATTAGGCTGAGACTAATAGGAGCGAAGCGTCAGTCAGAAATGTTGCAAAAACGGGGAAAATTATTCACATTTGAAGTATTTCGTCGCATGCGCTGCATAAACGGTTTAAGTTATTCAAAAAAATGTTAAATAATTCTTCCTTTTTAATAATAATAAAAAAGTCCGCGACAGTATATGTCTATCTCTCAAGATTTACTCATAATAACATTATTTGTCGAAGAAGGCTTGCTACCATTATAATGTGCAAGCAGGCCGCGCGGCGGCGAGTGAGGGGGAGGTGGGCCTCGCCCCACCGCCGTGCTTGCCACAACCACTCGCGAGTGTATCTTTGCGAGGTACCATGCCGCGCGGCTCAGATGCGTGGTCGGCACCCTACGGAACGGTTGAATACAGCCTGCTTTATTTTAAACAAATGTAAAAATATAATTTATGCCGAAGTACTTTGACCCATTATTTTAAAAACATTATTTTTTTACATATTATTTTAAAAAAATCGTATTCACGATTATACAATAACATAAACCAACGTGAGCAATCAAAAAATAATCTCGATACTTTCCGACAACCACGCGAACGAAGTCGCGGGCACAGCTAGTTTTATAATAACCTTTTATTTAAATTGATTGTGCATTCTACAACATTTTTAGTAAGTCCTTTACGGCCCAGGCCGTTCGGCACAAAGCCTTCACCAACCGTTTAATCACTTTCTTTCATTATAGTTATGTTTAATTACATTTATATTATGTATATACAACATTTTTTATTTATATCTATCTGACTATCTCTTAATTTTTCATTCGCTATTTTATTTCAAAAGTCGTATGGAAGAAATCGCTATATGCGATAAGGCCGCCTATTATACTTTGTTATTATTGTTTTTGTCTTATATATTTGTGTTTGGTGTTCAATAAAGAATTTATTATTATTATATTTAATCCATAGCACTGCTAGTTTCGAGTCAATCGAGTTTTCATGAGGCATCAAATATCTTTACAAAATTGCCTACCGGTTTTCCAACGGCAAAGTTTCTACGGCTAACGGCTACTTTCCAAACAATCACTCGAATCAAAGACACACTCATAGTCGCGAATGGTAATTTTCTGTTAGGAAGCCACCAGACAAGCATAGTTAAGTCCAGTTTTGTTCCAGTGTAAAAATTTAATCGAGAATGAAACAGGTCTCTTATTCGAGAAGAAATGCATTTATAAGTCACGCGATGTGAAGTGAAGTCTAAGGCAGAAAGCATATAATCAAATACTATTGCTATCTATTTGCTTCGACCTTATATGAAGAAAACATGGAATAAACAAGGTATATCACTACACAATACGTCTTAATTTTGTTTAGCATAAATTTCAGAGTTCTAGTTACATATTATTGTTGTAAAAATGTATTTGTCATGGCATTCTAGTCTTTAATATACTTCTGACATTCCCGTTCTTCACCTGTATCCTTCGTATACTTTCCTAACTTTTGCAAGATTAAATAAATAGTTCAAACAAGCGCGCCAGTTGAGCGTAAACTGCATTCGAACTTTTCTAAAGTCTTCAGTAACAGCTTTTGTCCACTGAGGCTACATTTACTAACAGCTCCATGAATCTATGCCTTACAAATCATTTTCGTAGTTCTACTTTTATTTATCTATTCTACAAGTCAGCCTCACTTAACATTTATGTTATGATAATATATGTGTTTGTATAGGTAATATTTTAAATACAGAATTCGCCGTAAGGTACCGGCAGAGATGAATAGTGGCTTCCACTATCAGGTGTCGTAAGAGGCGACTAAGGTATTCGCTTGCCAAGTGCAGCAACTATGGGCAACGTTACCAATTTCTTGGGAATGCCTATTACCAGCAGTGGACTTCTAATGGCTGATACGATGATATGATGAATAATTATTCATTATAATTAAATTCAATTATAATTAATTAATAATAAATTTCCACAACATCTCATACATCACTTGACTCCGTGGTAAGTCGCTTAAAGCACTTGTGTTACGGACGCCAGACTACAGAGGAATCACAAATATCATCATATAAATATTTGCTCTGGTTGGGAATCGAACCCTCGACCCCTGGCGCATAAGATAAGATCTCTACCATCTGCGGCATCGGTATATTATTATTATTATATATAAAATAATTTGTATTATACATTACCATACCATTACTATCATAATATTTTCTTGTATTTATCCGTTAAAATTGACCACTTAGGTCTATAGACTACATCGGATATCAAGAATATAAAGCGACATTAATGATACATAATTGAAAAGTAATATCTTTGTAGTCGGCTCTTCTGTTAAATAATAATCCTTATGTTGGCTCTAGCCAAATTTCTTTACGGTAAAGTTTAACAATAAAAATAAATCTAGTTATTTTATTTCAATTCGGACTATCACTAGGTAGAAATGAAAATGACCACGGCCAGGTAAACAAAGAAACAGAACTCGCCCGTGATGGAGTGCTTTAAAAACGATTAGAAGAAATGTAATTTACCAGGTATAGATTTTGAGGATTGACGCCTACAGTATACCTACTCATTTTTCCCTTTAGTAGTAAAGGAAATATATACATATTTTTCAAGATTTCATTTCATATAGTGTCCCGCCGATGATTCTGGAAAGAGATTCTTTCGGGATCAAAGGTAACCATTTTTTTCTCTAGGATTCAAGCTACATACACGCCAACTTATCAGCCATCAAAAGTCCACAGTTGAACATAGGTGTAAGGGACCCTTATGTTCAACAGTGGATTTTTGGTGGTGGTAAAAAACGCAGGGCGCAAATTCGCGATCAGGATTCTGCTGCCCATTCTCGCCTTGTAATATTTAAGCTGCGCTATCGCGGATGGATATACCGCCATCTGTCGGTTCCGGTACCTCAGTCGCCTCTTATGCCGCCTGATACAGAAAGCGGTTCTATTCTACTCCACCGGTAACCCACGACTTACGCACGGCAAATTTCATGAAAATTGCTTCACCGGCCACATTGGTAATAAATTAGAGATCAGATATTTTTTTTCATAATATCGATAAATAAATCGATAAAACATACTGTTTGCAAGTAGTGTGTCAAAAGTATTGAAAATGAAAGAACTTACCGCAAAACAAACGAATTAACTAAAATAGTTATAATTTAAATTACTGTAGAGCACTCATAAATAATATAACAGAATACAAAAATAACTTCAACCCCCAACGAAGCTGTATTGATAGAAGTGGTGGCCGCCTGGCAACGATTCATGCAGCTTGCACTCGCATTATCCGACCTTCGATGAATGAAATAGTGAGCTAAAAATAGGCCTGACATTGCGCATATTAAGCTTGAATGGTCCCACCCCCTTTAAATAGGTCAGTGTGGCACTGTGACGTCGGCGGATGACGTCAGGACGCATCCCAGGTGAAACCGGCAACTGGGTCACGGGTCTGACGAGGATCGAGTTGAAAATCAGCCATTTTTATGAACAACCAGTATGCGTATATTTGTTTTTAATCTTGTCCACATATTTATTACTCCCTTAACCATCCATGGTCTGGTATCCATGGTATCACCCATGGTCCATAGGTGATAATGTAACTTTCTATTAATAAAATAATATTTAAATTAAGCAGTAGTTTTTAAGTGAATGTGAATAAAGAGAATATAATCAATAAGGATGTAACGAAAATTCCATTTTAGATATTTCTTTATAGTTTTGATTTTATGAAATATAATACAAAAATATAGTTTATGTTAGTTAGTGAAGATGTAACTTTCTAATGATTAGAGGAATTATTTAAATTAGTCGATTAAATCTTGAGTATTACTAAAGATTTAATCTCTAGTTTCTGTGTTCACAGTTGCGCGGAAAATTTGGAAAACCTAACGACCATATTGACAATCGATTCCTTAGGATTTTGATTATATATATATTTTTTAATGTAACGTTATATAGGGTTTTACACGTATAAGTCGTTTGTTAAAATAATAAAAAACAAAATAATAAAAACAAAACGAAATTACGGGCCCGATGGCGCAAATGGATGGATCCTGTCTTGTGCGCCAAAGGTCGTGAGTTCGATCTCCACCCAGAACAAATATTATTCTGTGTCTGAGTATTCATCATCATCATATCAGCTTATTGGAAGTCCACTGCTGGACATAGGCCTCCCCAAAAAGAGGGGAATTGTGCCCATAATTGCCACGCTGGGCAGGCGTGGTGGCAATCGCAGAGAGTAATATCGCGACGTGGATGCTGTTACCCATCCTCGCCCAGTGAATTCGAGCTACACTGTTACGGATGGATATACCGGTATCTGGCGGTTTTGGTTTTGAATCTAAGGCCATAGTTAAGCCAGGGAATAGCCTATCAATTGAGATAGCAAGAAGGATGTCCTTTTGAGAGTGAATGTTTCGAAGGTCGCGTGTGTGAGAGAGGTCACGTCGGCAAGTTTCTGGGGCTGGAGTGTTTACAAGAATGAATGAAAATGAATAAAACGTTCTTTTTATAACGATTGAAGCGAAGATAATTTCAATTATCAACGCTTTTTTATTTTCGGTTTAATTTAACGACGCTGGTTTCTGAACTTCTACAATGGAACATCTGATTATATTCCCTTAGGGACAGAACATAATAATATCCTTACTATAAATACCAATTATATTTACAGTGTGTCTGTTTTTTTAACTTTACAGGGCATTACTTTAGACCCCTGGTAGCTGTGGCGAGGCGAGATATATAGAATAGGGCAGACGGACCTTGGAGGTCTCAGCGAAAAGCTAGCGGACAATCGATTGTAGAAATAATCATATATGAGGAGACGTAATTTTGCGGAACTTCGGCGTCGATATTTTAGAAACCCAGAATTTTGCTCAGTTCGTTCAAAACAAAGGTATTTTATTCCTTCAATTACTAATAACGATATAAAATGAGAGGTGAGACATAGTCAGAAACGTCAAGGAACACGCCGCCCTAAACCTTTCATAAGTGAAGGAATTGGACATTATTACATCTTGGAATTTATGATGATTAATACTGTTTCCACAGCGCAGTAGACTGTTTTCGCATATTTCCCGATAAATTAGTTATTAGGTCCAAATACATGTTAACTATATTTCATACGAGTTCCTATTTTATGAACAACAATTTTAGTTTCTATTTTATGAACAAGGTACACAGGTGTGTACCTTCGTCTTAATAGAATAAATGTAACCAATAATTACCGTGTAAAATATTACTTAAATAGATTACTTAATGTACACCAAAAACATTAAAAGTAAATAAACAAACAAACAAATTACAATGCACTATGGGCAACATTATCAGTAAAGGCAAATTGTATTACGAGGCCCTCCGGTAAATCACTCATTAATGATGATGACACTGTTTACAGGTTCCAAATTAAAACTAACAGACTGGAAGTTCATCAATCAAATGGAATTCATTCAGGTGTATTTGTGTTACAATTCAAACATTTACTGGATTTAGAGAAAAACAGTTTTTCGTATAATACCTTTAACTACAACCACTTTTAAAAAATATTTACTTAAACAGTAGTTTGTGTTTGATTATTTGTGTAATGTTTTTTTATTATTTTTTTGTAATGTATTTTGTACAACAAAAAATAAAAGCTGTATGCACTTTTTATCGAGATTAACTATGTAAAATTTTACGTTGATCCGTTTAAAGTAGTACAAACTTTTCGGTTCACGTATTTATAATATATAGATTAACTAACTGTCCTAGCAAATGTTGTTCTGCGATAAAAATTGTATAACATTTTTGAATTACTGTTAAAAAATAGGGGATGGTGATAGAAGGGTAAAACTTTAGGTTTTTATGTATTTTTTAATACCATGTTATACAAAAATTAAATAAAAAAAATAAAAAAAAATATGTTAGATTTGGATAAACTTTATCACTTTATCACTTGATGAAAAAAAATAGTAGCCGATTCTCAGACTTACAAAATATGTATGAAATTTTATAAAAATCGGTCAAGCCGTATCGGAGGAGAAGCTCGTGTCACAGTTTTAGTCACCACTAAAACTGTGACACGAGAATTTTATATATTAGAAAATACCTTTTTCGTTTCACATGTTCAGCATCACCTAAAAGACACCACGCCAAAAGAAACGTGAGGCGAAATGAAAAGTCGGCCACACGTATCTTTTAATAAAGAACGAGCACATAAAGAGGGCGCCACTCAAAGTTTGCGCTTGCCCTCATCAACGGCGAGATGAGCTCGGAACGAGGGCCCGTTAAAGAGAGCACACATCCGCAACCGCGGATTATGAGACGTGTTCCATTTCAACTTTTGAAGTAGTGTGTCGTCGTGTTGCGCAATATGATACAAGGTAATTTCGTCGTTGGATGGAGTTTGGAAAAAACCGTCCATGTTTCTTTTTACCTTACCCTTGGTATTGTGTTCTTCTATTACCCTTCCCCTTAGTATACCACTATGTATTATTATTATTAGTATAATATTACCTCCTACCCTTAGTAAACTAGTGTTATGGTCAGGAACCTTACCTAGCTGTCTGATCCTTGTCCTTTTTCCTTTCGACATTTCTCTTGTGCTCACTTTACCGTACACATATCGGAACTTCTCACTTTTTCTTATTTTTGCGACTTTCTAAAAGCGAAGCTCCGTGAAATCGTTCCGCCAACCGTGAGTTGGTTACCACCCATTTGACACAATCCGTACTAAAATCATGTCACGATTTTAGAGGTTAACCGGTTATTTATTTTCATTCAAATTAGCACGTGCATTGTAGTAATCCTATATAGCACCTAGCACGATAGGTGCTATTAAGTAATTATCGTGTTATGAGGTACCAGCAGACTAAAATAATACCACCCTCTGTACCAAGTGTAGTAAGAGGCGACTAAGGTACCAGAACCGACAGATGGCAGTATATCTATCCGAGAGTGTAGCTCAAATGTATAGGGTGTAGGGGATAGGCAGCAACATCCCCGTCGTGAAAGCTGCGCTCTGCGATTGCCAACATGCTTGACCAGCGCGGCATTTATGGACAAAATTCTACCTTTCTTGGAGAGGCCTATGTCAAGCAGTGGACTTCCAATGGCTGAAATGATGAAGTAAATATCGAAGAGAAACATCAAGATCTTGTATGTGTCTCTCGCTTCCCTTACTCGCAATACCCTTTCATACACGCTATTTATTCTTGGTGCTTCTGATCTGGCCCTTCTTTAATACCTCTTCTATCTGGTTAGGATATGTTTGCCTAGTTCGTCCAAAACAACTCTTCCATTTACATATTTGTGCAGTCATTTTACTTTCATCGATCTTTTCTTTTGTTTCTTTCTATTGTTCTCTTGTACCCCACATTACATACAATTTTTTAATCTATCTCTCAAACTCACACCATATATAGTTTATATTAAATGTTACTTGTGATAGATGCCAGAGCAATTTTCGACTGACGCAACTGTTACCATTCAATGTTGCGTTCGCAGACTGTATCACTTTAAAAACGGACCAATGAACCGGTGAAGAGATCCATGTAATATTACGGTAACGTTGCGGTAAAATATAAGTTTATGTTAGATGGCCAGTACATGGCCTCAGTGTCGCATTACATGGTATGGTCAACACAAGGATTTACAAATTGAATATGCGGCGAAGTACGGAACCCTAATGGCATCTTTCACGAGATATATAAAAATTGATGATAATAACTTGAAATGAGGGATGTTAATAAATTAATATTATAGTTTATTAAGAATAATAGTTTTCTAAACCTAAGTAAGGTTTAGAAAACTTTTACAATTTGTAAAACTTTTATGAATATATGCTATAAGGTACCTAGTATATAATAGTATCACACTATCGAAACTGGCGGATGGCGGTATATCAAATTAAACAGGATGGGTATGTTCAACAGCAACACCAATGGGAATTTTGCTTTTCACATATCACTACGCCTGGCAAGTGAGGCAATTATGCCAAATCTCGGAGGCCTGTGTCGAGTGCACGAAGACTAATAATTATCAAACTAGCCACGAGGTACCGGTACAGCTGTGAGGTACCGGCAGTGTAGAATAGTACCTCCTCCTGTACCAGGTGTCTTAAGAGGCGACTAAGGTACCAGAACCGACAGATGGCGGTATATCCATCCAAAACAATGCAGCTCAAATGCAGGGCGAGGATGGGCAGCAGCATTCCCGTCGCGAAAGCCGCGCTCTGCGATTGCCGACACGCTTGCTTGCGGTAATTATGGGCAAGATTTCCCCTTTCTTGGGGAGGCTTTTTGTCCAGCAGTGAACTTTCAATGGTTGGTATGATGATGATTATCAAACTAGCTTTCGACCGCAACGATATCCGTAAGGTTTTTGTATCTCATCTTTTAGAAACTCGTTTTTCTAGGAAGAAATGTATGCCGCTCTCTTTGCACAAAATTGTGCAGGCCTTGAAGCCAATCCATTAGAGAGCAATAAAATGGGAGATATAACAACATATTTTCGCGGTAAGAATAATTCCAGGATTCCAGCGAGAAAGAGTAACAAACATCCAAAGAAACTTTAGCGTTACTGATCCCTACTAATAATATAAATGCGAAAGTAAGTCTGTCTGTTACGCTTACCCGCTTAAACCTCTCAATCGATTTAAATGAAATTTGGCACAGACAATCTTTAGACTCGGAGAAAGGACATAGGCTACTTTTTAATTACAATATAAGGGTTGTAAGGGGTTGAAAAAGGGGATGAAAAGCTGTATGGAAGTATCGCTATTTTTAGAGCTAGAAACTTGAAACTTATTTTTCAGGCCATTGATTCGATATAAATAAACATGACATTTAGAGTTCATATAAGGTAAGGTAAAGAGGTATGGTACCTAATAAAACTATTCCACGCGGTCGAAGTCGCGGGCACAGTTAGTTACATACATTCATTAATAGGGTAGGGATTTATTAATATAAGAGACAAGTCCTTAGTCTAAACAGGCATCGAGTACGACTGCCGTTAGCAATTGTTAGAAGATAGAATAATAGACCTTGAGAGCTATACGAATTGAATGCAGCAAGGAATTTCCAGCATCGATTTCAAACAATAAACAATAAAAACAAAACAACGATTAATACCACTGGTAGGTATGTATGTAATTGCTCTATCGACAAAGGCCATATTTTTCTTTGAATATCAATGCCGTGCTGTAATACAAAGTGATGGATAACTACATGTAAACAATACTTACATGAGTATTTTTGAAAAGACGTAAATAAATAATACTTACAAAACGAAAAATACACATGACAGATAAAAATGTAAAATCGATGAGAAGAGTTTCTTTCTGTTAATTACCAAGATGTAGTATAAGTTTCGAGCTAAAAATTTATTTAAGCGAGAATCGTTATTAACTAATATATTTCAATATATGAAATGTATCTTTTACAGCTGCGTAAATAAATTCTCATTATATATTTTCTAGAAAAGGTCTTCACTTAATCACATTTCAAATGCCCGAAGGCTACCGTAAAGCGTAAAAATAAGCGTAAAAATCAGAGAACATAGAATTATAACATATTTTTAACCAATTTTGTTGGAAAAAATATACTGAATATATTTACTAGTAAAAATATAAAATAGGAACGTAATTATTTAACTCATTAATCAAATTACTATTAAGATTGGTCTGCGTTGCGATTAAGATAAGGTTCATTATTTAAAAATAGTACTAATAAGTATTATAACCTTACAAGCTAAAAAGAAAATAGGGCGTTCTTGTGACCCATTTTTCAGCATTTTCATTTTCACCGCAACGCTGACATTGGCCTTCTATTTTGAAGGTAACTAAGTAGGTACAGATAGAACACAATCAATACAAGGTACACGCCATTATTTGTGACAATACTCACTTGTTTGAGAGCAAAGTGGAAGATGAGAGCACTAGCACTAAGCAATTAAGGCGCAAATTAAAAATATTAACGATAATACACTACAGTTTAGGAAAAAACTACAGAAATAACCCAACCCGGTAGTTAGTGGCCGCCCATTTTGTTTTGGTTCTGTCAAAAAAATATGTTGCCAGCGCTCATCAATTTACCTGGAAAATAAATTAACTTACTTTAATTTTTATTCATTGTTTACTATATTTATTTTATGTACACCCTACAAAAACCATATTAGATTGTTTTTACTGAGAGAAGTTTTGATTTATAAACTAAAAAAGTTGTGCGATCGTTAAGCGCCATCTATGCAGTAATAATAAAACTAAATATTACTTCACAATCCTCCGTGCTTTACCTTGCGTACAATGATATATAGTATATTAGTACACTATAATATAAAAAGATAGCGCTTAAAATAAATTTATTGTTAAAAACCCTGGTTTATACTGCTAAGTACATTTTACGACTGATTAAGTTAATCAACTCCAGTTCTTTCTACAAGAGTAAATATATAATATTAAAATAAAAGTTTGTTAAGTATAAAATAAAATAATAAATAAATACATACATACATCTCATGCATTGACCTGACTTCGGGACAAGCCGGTTAAAGTACTTGTCTTACAACATACGTACTTACAACAGAGTTACGCAGAGTCTAGAGGAATGCCTAATATAATACTTGTCGGGCTCGACAGCGCAGATGGTAGAGATCATATGTTGTATACCAAGGGTCGTGAGTTCGATTCCACGCCATCTTTACTATTTGTTCTGTGGCTGAGTGTTAAAAATATGTTTTTAAGTAGCATATTTGTGATTCCTCTGTTGTCCGGTGTCCGTAATAAAATCCGGTGTGCTTTGGGCGATTTACCACGGAGTTAGATCAATATAAGAGATGTGAGAATTTATTATTTTTAATACTTAAATGTATACATTCTACACCCAGACACAGAACAAACATATTATCATATAAATACTATCTGCGTCGGTCCCGACAAAGCTACGCTACCATTGTACTAAAAATTGTGATATGCACCTTTAAATACGTAGGCATAACAAAAACAAATCGGACAACGGTGTTAAAACTTTTACTCAATCATAGTGCAGCACACACTGTTCGGATTGACAATAACCTCAGCAATTAACACTTTACAGTTCATTTTTAGATCACAACTTTATAGTTATATTAGGGAAGATAATATACTATTTGTGGACGCCGAACCAGGGTTGCACAGAACGCATTGTACTGTTTGTACGCAATTTTGATTCCAATAAAAATGAGGCAGAAGGAGCAGACTAGCAGAAATGCGCAGGCGGTTGGGCACAAGATGGCGCTAAGTTTCTTGACGCGAACCGAACGCACGGAGCCGAGTTCTGAGTCACTATCACTGTGTTGCTTTGATCCTTTTGTCATTACTGCAATAAAATAAAATTTCTGAGGTAGAGCTCATAGCAGAGAGGTATGGGCAGAGTAGCATAGTACCTCCCACTTTAGTAGGTGTCGTAAGGGGTGACTAAGGTACCAGAACCGACAGGTGGTATGGTATATCCCACCTGTCGTTTGTCGTCCTGGTCAAATAATTAAAAAAAAATTGTATATCTACAACGGCATGCTTCTGCAATGGCTGCTTTTCAAGGTGTTGATGCTAGAGTAACAACACGCAGATTTCTATCGGTTGAGTTCATATCTCCATAAATTAACACTGCTTCACTCTGGTGTTCATGCAATTTGGTCTATTTAAATCCTCAACTTTTAAAAACAGCCAATATGTTACTCAAACAATTTGATTTCATTATACTATATGAAACGAGGATCATAAAAGAATGTATAGATATTTAATAGCTAATGGCTAAGTATTGTTACAAATAAAAGAAAATAATTCACTTACTTGATACGCAATGAAATGACCTATAAACATTTAATCATTTTCTTTAAACAATTAATTGACGTTCTTATATTTTTATTTCTTAAGTCAAATTTTTGCTCAGACGTGTTCAGTTATTGGACATAGATAGTAAACTAACAATATGTACGATTATACGTGGCTAAAAATATTAAAAAGTTTGGACATAGAGTAAAAATATCTTGGCAGTAAAAAAAATACTCGGCAACTTTATATTTGTGTAGCTGTCATTGTTTAGGTCACTCAGAAAATATTACTAAGCTTCGGTTAATTATAATTTAAGCAATAATTAACAAAAAGCTGAAATAATTTAATAATAGTATAAAATAATTAGTTCGATAATGAAGGTGTTGCTATACTTCGGAGTATATTCGCTGATGGTGTTCGGACTGTTCTGTGCGTTCGCGTATCTGATGACAATAGTGGATCCAGACCTCAAGGAAGTACCTAGGAAATTTATGCACAAACAATTTTCTGTGCCTAATGACGAATTTAGCACGGTACTGGTGGGTACTTTAGGTAGATTACCGTTGATATCGATTACTCTGTAGATGCTCGGAGGTAGAAGTACCTCTTATGAAGATTGAATGCACTGCTACGTTGCCTATTTTTACTTGATTTGCTGTTTGAAAGATGAGAGGGGGGCAGTTAAAATACTGGGTAATGTGACATTTTTGTATCTTCAGGTCGCAGCGTTGGCGACGCGCTAGAGATATCTTTGTTAAGACACTATACTTGTATAAGCTATAGTGACACTTACTATATCTCTGACTGTACGCTTGTTTGTCACTTTAGTACTATAAATATACTAGCTGTACCCGCGACTTCGCCCGCGTGCTGTAGTTTCTTTGGGCACCCTACCTTTTTACTTCAACTTACACAAACTTTGAATGTTTGAATAGCCTAAATAATACGTTTTAAGCTTCTAGCTCTAACAAAAGGGGATATTTCCGTATAACTTTTCACCCCCCTTTCGATCTCTTACAACTCTTATGTCGAATGAAAAAGTAGCCTATTTAAATCGTAGTTGCGTAACAGACAGACAGACATATATACTATCGGATTTATAATATTAGTAACAATGTTTTTATTATAAATCAATTGAACTATTAGAACTAGCTTAAACGTTTGACATTTGACACGAGAACAATATGATGAATGATATGTTATAATTTGATCTGAATTAAAACTAATTTTCCTGTTGTGTGATATTCGTAACACAAGCATGTAAGTTTATAAATCAGTTATGAAATAAGTAATGCATGATATGTTGTGTGAAAGATATCATCATCATCATAATATCAGCCATTGGAAGTTCACTGCTGGACATAGGCCTCCTAGTGAATGTATAAGAACCATATTGTATAAGTAAGTTAAGATCGAAGGAAATAGAAATATCAGGTTTAAGATTGGTATGATATATATTATAAAAGGAACTCTGTAAGAGTCGAAAAGGATATTAATAAAGTTATGGCTTTTCACTTAGAAATTCGTAATTTTAATAACTATTACTGTTATTTATTAATCTGGAAAATCTATTACATATTTGCTAATATTCGTTATGTTATTTACAGAACTCAATTGATTATATGAATTACAAGGAAGTACTTGAACAAATAGAAAAAGATATAAAAGAAAAATCCAACGGTGCACGTAAATTTGAACATTAAGATTAATAAATAAGATTGTGTATGAAAACGAAACAATTCATGTAGCTTCAAGTTATATTATAAAAGTATATCTAAGATATACACCTGTTAAGAAAGAATAAAGGTAATTTTCAATTTTAATTTATAATTAAACTGAGTTTTTTCATTTTACTATCTACCCCATAGACTTGTAGTACGCAATTGTAGCGATGGCCACTAGAATGACCTTTACAAACACAAAATTATTAAGTTTAAGTGAATCTGAAAAGGTTTTGGCCTCGTACTACAGGCGGAGTAGAATAGTACCCCGCCCTGGTACAGGTCGTCTGCATTTGTGACTCACCCTCAACTTTTTATACCGCCAAATAGCAGAGTCCATATACTGTGTTTCGGTTTGAAGGGTGTGAGAGGAAGTGAAATTTCTGGGTAAATGTGACATAGTGTCTTCAGTACACAATGTTGGCGACAGCCTGATGATTGTAACCTTTATAAGAGGTCTACCTCATGTGAAAAAAGAAGTGTCAATATAAATTAACAGCGTTTCAAATTAAGCTTTTAAAAGTATATATAGTTTTTATAACAAAATCAAAGCTTTAATTTTTTGTCTGACAATTTTTTTAGCGAGTGCATCCTTATACTTCTGTAATGAAGTATTAAACCCAAGGGAGTGATTGAGACATCTATTATTATTTTTTTTACCGCACGGGAACGATTACAACGCAATTTAATCTTTAGAGGTAAACGTAGAAGTTATAAGAGTAATCAAGCAAATGAATACCGTATTTAAATTTAACTGCAACGTTAAGGCATTGCTGACTCTATAAAATAAAATAAAAAAAAAATGCGGATGACACTTAGTTGACTTTAAGGGCGCAAACAACACTCATCGTTATGCTTTGATCAAATCTTTATAAATGATAGCCTCTAATATATAAGCTATATTATTGTAAAGTTTCATTAAATCTATTCACTAGCCTTTTCGTGAAAGAGTAACAAGCATAAACACATACACATACTTTCGCCTCTATAATATTAGTGATACGGACGATTTAAAAAAGGTATAGACCATAAAGCATAGAGGTGCATAAAGCATATCTTGAGTTCATTCTAGTACTGTGCTTCTGTCAGTTTCAAAGACAATCAAAAACGCCATAGATAAAATTTACTGCCTTTGGTATTATGTCGTTTTGTTTGATATTGATGTATAGTTTGTGTGAAAATGATATGTAATGAGGACGGCACTTTTCTTGATGGTGTTTTCAATAGTTTTACTGATACTGTTCGCTGTGTTTTGTTTCTTGATGAGCATAGTGAACCCAAAGGTTTTAGTGATAGATGGGTCAGATAAAGATTTAAAAAGCCAAAGAAAAAATGTAAGTTCCTTGTGTCACATATAAGTAGATAGTTCTGCTCATCAGAACACGTCCGAGATAGATCTCTTACAACGGTTGTATGCACTTATTTCTACATACATACATTCATCACGCGTCTGTCCTATCGGGGTAGGCAGAGACTATGAATCTGCATTTATACAAGATATACCTCTCTCGCTGCCTTTACTCGCATTAGTCCTTTCATACACGCTCGTTTATTCTTGGTACTTCTGACCTGGCCCTTCTTTAATACCTCGAGGTTGAGGTTGAGGTTGTACCTGACCCCGTCTTACAGAGACTCTCCAGCCCAACTTCCCAGTGGAAGTAGTGGAGGAGGATGTTCCGCCTGTCACGGAGGCGGAGGTAAGGTGGCTGTTATTTAAATCCTATATCTTTGAAAGAGTACCGCCCCTTGGCCTCACGCCTGCGTGTTGTCATTGGCTCATGATCACTTAGAAAACCGCTTCCCTCCCTGGCTGCTCGTCTATCTGCAGGAGCAACGTGTCCTGTATGAGGACTGTGACAGGCAAGTGCTGCAGCAACATGCTGTGTGGTGTTCCTCGAGGGTCGGTCCTCGGGCCGCTTCTTTGGAACATCGGCTACGATTGTGTTCTTCGCAGAGTCTTTCCTGCCGGGCTGCGTGGCCTCTACATATATGTCTCTTTCGCCACTAGCTAGCTATAGGTCAGATGTATCGAGGCTTTGGGCCTGCGAGTGGAGGTGGAAATGATGAAGGCCATGATCTTCCACCAGTCTTGCTAGCATAACCTGGACGGCAACGCTGAGACACACGTGGCAATAGTAGAGTAGATGATGTCCTGGTGGGTCTGGACATTGCCCATTGCCTAAGAGACGAGCCCATACCGCACCTTACAGACTTGTCGATGAGTGCGTAGTAGTTTCGACGGTTCACTCACTATTTACGGCACACAGTAGGTTATTTTAGTGTGGTGAGTCACACATAACCTTACTATTTCCCCGTGCTGCGTTGTATGCGGAAGGTACGTTTTTTCCCTTCCGGTCTATAAATTTGTGCAGTCATTCTACTTTCATCTATCCTTTCTATATATCCAACCATCTCTACATTCCTTATTTGTTATGTTATGTGAGAGAGGAATTAAATCACTGAGTAAAGTGAACTCAGGTTACAAGTTTGTCGCGATAGAGATATATTTGCGATATCATGGGCGTCTATAAGTTTCGCGTCACCGCAACCATCACGCGTTCCTCATTCTTGATTATAATCTTAATGGTATAAAAAATGAGGTATTCAAGACGCAATATCCGTTTGTCTTACAACACGACGCAAACAAAAAGATACGATTCTGTATTTTTAGATAGTGTTCAGATTCTATTCATAAATTTGTTTAATCTAGTATGTTCTAGTGCAATTTGAAATACTTAGCATCTGTATTTAAAGTACTCACATCTATTCCAGGACGGTGATGATTTGGACCTGTTCAGTGATACAGTAGTGACAAATAATGATTTATCGTTTGGCCTTGAAAAGGAAAAGATAGGTGATGTAAAAGACTTGACACCTCGAACGGTACTGTTCTATGATAAGCTAGATCGTTATGGGTCAGTAGCTAATGGTTCTTTAACAAGTCAGAACGCTTCCGTCGACGATCCGTTTCGAAGAAGACAGCCTAAGGTACTCACGCTAAGTGGAAATAATATAACAGAGGCGAAAACCACACCAGGCAAAGAAAATCAAATAAAACGAAGATCTGTAGGAGAACTGGAAGGTTTTAATAGAGAATTGCAAGGTACTTCAGGAGTAATTCTCAAAATCATTGACGAGATGGGGCATTCTAAAGTTCATATCAATCTGACTCCAGTGCAATCAAGAAAAATATTACGGAGTTATAGTAAAATTAAAGGTGATGAGTATGTAGCAAACAAAAATATAAAATACACAGTTATTAAAATAATGCCCAACAATACTATCATATTAGATGACGTTGACAATTCGCTTGTATCGGTAGACATTATAAAAGATGACGGTCTCGAATTTGGTATAAAAAACTCATCAATCATTAAAATATTACGGAGGGCGGATTTGTTCATACATAAATGGCAAAATTTGACAAATAATATTAGTGGAAACGACGAAGATAATTTCATTGCTGTAGATAAATTAAACATTACTGGAAATGAGAGTGATACAAAAGTGTCTCCGTTAAAAGTGGATATGGACAGGGAGACAACATCATTGCAGTATACGATGTCGACAACGCACGCAGAAAATTCTACAAATCCAAGTAATGCTAACGTAACTCAAATATCTAATGAGAATTATTTGCAATTCAACGAGCATGTGGCCATGCTAGGTGAAGGTGAAGGGTTAAACACTGGGACCAATAATTCACAGTTGCAATCAAAATAAATAGTCTAGATGGACACAATTCACATGTAGTCATATATAGTTGAAATCAATTTTTTTTAAAGCTATACATATATAAATATATATTAGGAATATACTTGGTTTTTATGTGTGGATGATACGTTATTTTTTTTTAATTCATATTTTATCCGGTACATCTTACATCATGCAATTTTTAAACCATATAATGAGGGACTGGCTCGCTGAGGACTAAGCTTTTTCTAAATGAATTGGCTATAATCAAAGTAATTACATGATCTACGCAGGACTATACATTGGTTACTATAATTGGCTCATTATTCAAACCGCGGGGTACCGGCGGAGTAGATTGGTGCCTCACCCTGTACCAGGAGCCGAAGGAGGCGACTGTGGGACCGAAAGTGAAAGACAGCGGTATACCCGCCCCAAACAGCGTTGCTTAAATGCAGCAGGGCGGAACAGGGTAGCAGAATTGACGTCGTGAAAGCTATGTTTTGCTATTTGCATCACGCCTGAGTAACGAGCCGCAGCAAGTATAGGTATTTTTTTCCTGTTTTGCGCGGGCCTATCTGTAATAGTGTGATTCTATTGCTAAGATAAATATGGAGATGGTTTATTCGTCCTGGTGCTTAAAGTATACGATTTACTTAAATAAATTAACATTTCATCTATACGGGGGGGGGGGGGGGGGGTGGCAGCAGCATCCCCGTCACAAAAGCTGTACTCTGCGATTTCCAACACGCTTGCCCAGCGTGGCAATTATAGGCAAAATTCACCCTTTTTTGGGGAGGCCTATGTCCAGCAGTGGACTGTCAATGGCTGATATGATGATGATGATTTTCTATATTTTGTATGACGAATTTGAAACCGTTTCCTTAAAAAAGCCTCTAAACAAAATAGGTATATCTACCCGAGACAGTGAAGCTCAAATGCACTGGATGGGGATGGGTAGCAGCATCCCCGCCGTAAAATCTACGCTTTGCGATTGCCAACACACTAACCCAGCAGGGCAACTATGGTTAAAAAACCTCCTTTCTTGAAGAGGCCTATGTCCAGCAGTGGACTTTCAATGGCTGGTATGATGATGATAATGATAATTTTTTGCATCATACCTATACATTTTACCTGTTTTACTTTTACCACGGAACGAAGTATTTTATCGTCCCTTCTAGCGTGGAAGATTTCATTTGTATATTTCTTTCAAATAAATAAATTCCCACAACATCTCATGCAGTGTCCTGATTCCGTGATAAATTGCTTAAAGTACTTTTGTTACAGACATCAGACAATAGAGGAATCACAAATATACAACTTTAATAGATATATTTAACACCCAGATACAGATCAAACATAAATATCACCATATTACCGTCGCCTCCTTCTCACCTACACCATCAGGCCCGTCAAATCAAACCTTTCGAAATATAATAGGAAACTGAACAACATAATGGAAGATATGAATCTTGCAAGTTTCCCCACATCGAATGTTAGCAAAAATTCAATAATAACGAATTGCGAAATTATGTATATTATTTATGCGTCAAATTTATCGGCACACGATCGTGTTTAATCGTGTCAGCTGGCCGGAATGGTGTAGCCTTGTAAACACGTGTATACAGGCGCTTATCAATCAGCCAATGTGGCAGTCCCTTTAATATTTCGAAATTGCACTACTGTGGTGGTTCGAGCTACAAATACTTGCTCGTACGTAAGTACTTGTTACTTGCTGTGCCTGCTATTAAGATATACTACAAGGTGTTTCGATAATGCGTAATCTGTATATATAAATAAAATTGAAGTGTCTGTTTATAATACCTAAATTAATACCTTCTTAAATTAGGCATATGGAAGTGTGGATGTTACTTAAATTATAAACAAGATTTTTAACTTTTTGTTTGTCTTTTTAACGGTAGTTTCAGTGGCTGATATTATCAACATCATCAGTACCGCCATTAGAAGTCCACTGCTGGATAAAGGCCTCCCCAAGAAGAGGGGGAATTTTGCCCATAATTACCGCGCTGGACAAGCGTGTTGGAAAAAAGCCCAAATTCAAGAAGTAACTTAGGCAGCTTTTTATAAATTATAACATAAGTAGAATAGTACTTCCCTCTATACCAGGTGTCGTAAAAGGCGATTAAGGTACCAGAACCAACAGGTGGCGGTATATTCACCCGAGGCAGTGCAAATTAAATGCAAAGGGTGGGGATGGGCAGCAGCAGCCCTGTCGCGAAGCTACTCTCTGCGATTGCCACCACACTTGCCCAGCGCGGCAATTATGGGCAAATTACCCTTTCCCGGCTGCTACGAGGACACCAGAATATAAATACAAAGATTAAGAGAAAGAAATGAGAGAATAGTACAGAGCTGATATTGGTTTGTTTAAAAAAAAACTATCCTATCGCTCTGGTTATTTCGAAAAGAACTATGTTCCTCCTTGACATCTTAACTGAAAAAATCGTGCCGATCCATAGAGAAAAATAAAAATCCAAATCTATCCCACGAGAACATGTTTTTGGGAATAATGTAGCCTATGAATCCTACCCCTGATTTTATCAATTATCTCTGTACCAAATTACATATAGATCTGTTTCACCGTTCCGACGTAAGAGCCTAGCAAACATTCTTCCATGCTCACAAACTTTCTGATTTTTTATTGTGATGATGACCATGTCGATAAACAATGATACAGCCAGCGCGTTGTTAACCTTGTGACTTTACTTGATATTGTGTTACGTTACCCAGTAATTTCATTGCTTTCAAACCAAGTGTTTTGTATCGGTGATGTAAAAATAATAGTATAAAATAAGACGATACTAATATGTACGTAAGAGTGAGATGAGACAAAATTTGTATAAAGTACTTTCCATCCTTAGGAGATCTAATCGAAATACACTCAGCATTGTTTTACTTACCTGAGTAGGTACGAGTGTACTCGTTATATATATTGATTCTCAGAACAAAGGCGAGTATTTGGTGAAAGGAACTGTGTGATGAAATCAATACGTCTAAGAATGAGCCGCGTCAAGGATCCGACGGCGGTGGAATTCGTGAATACATTCTGATCTTCATGCTTTACAATGGGCATAGTCTAACTTTTTTTTTTATAAAAAGCCTCACAGGGGGTTTGTTGCGGATCAACGGAGTGGCATTTCGTATTGAGCGATCTTTACTATAGTGTCATACCTTTGTCAAACTTGAAGAATTAAAACAAATTTTAATCGATAAACTTAAGAAAAGCTACAGACATCTTCGTGGATGTTTTTCGCTAAAATATATTACTGATGTATTAGGGCGTTGTTCATTTTAAGGTCCTGTGTATAAAATTGTAAAATATGTGATGTCTTTCCAGGTAATAATAGCGACTCGTGACCATGAAGGAAACATAAATTCGTGTCGTAAAATATTTTGCTCATAACATATAACATCTTGTTAATACAAACAAAATTTATTTCAAATACTTGTCATTAGCTTCTACATCATAATAATAATAAAAATTAATGCAATAATATAAATTGTTTTGGTTAAATAACGTCAACTTTACGATTGTCTATCAATCTATATATATCAATGAATATTACAAAAAAGAGGTTGTAAAGAGGCTGACCTTTGTTTGACCTTTATTTTAACATGCATAATTCTTTGTGTACCAAATTTAAATTTTAAAAATAGAGTATTTGTAAAATTGAAAATGATTAACTTTAAAGTTGTTTTATAATTAAAATGGTGCGAATTATCAAAACTGTTTTTGCTTAGTAACATTTTGTAACTATTTAAACATTTTATGGTAAAAAAAAACAATTTTATTTTTCTTTCTATACTAAATCTCCTGAAATGCCAGGAAAAGCTATAAACGTTGGTATAATAATAGCTACTCAAAGACGGTTGTTCGCAAAATTACGACTCTCAGCGGCTAAATATGAGTCCTTCTAAAATGAAGACTGAGTATGAAATGAAATTAATACACATAAGTATAGTTGATGGAGAGTCAGGCGGTAGCATCTCCAGGCATCATGTTTGGACCTAAAAATCCTTCTAGAAGTAAGAGAAGTAGAAATTATCTGATAGTTGGTAAGTTGCCTTTTGGTTGCCTAGAGGTGTGCTAGGTGGCGCTGATGGTAGTAAGCCTATCATGTGTGCCAATAGTCGTAGATAATGATATATTATGATATTTGTATTTGTTTTGTGTCTGAGTGCTGAATATACGTATTTAATTATTATATTTGTGATTCATTTGTTGTCAGAATCAGTTCAATATATAATGTCACCCAATGACGAATGATATAACTGGCAGACGTTTGATCCGCTACAAATGTCCTTATAAATAGATGTATCAGTCGGTATGTATGTATATTGTAATTTGTATTACGTCTATTAGACAGCAGATAATTACAAGTATAATACATATAGTGAACTCTTTAAAATGGTTAATATTGTAGTCAAATTTTCCGCGCATCTTTATTGATTTATTTTATTGTTACCTTCTGGCAATAATAAACAAGAAATGTTCAAAGACAATGCCTTTATTTAAATAGGCCTATGATAGGCACTTTTAAATGTTAACACAAATAAATATCTATGAGCTTATTACAATTTTACATAAATAATTAACTGATTAACAACATTTTAAAATAGATTCTCAACATTTAGGTTCATTACTTTAGCTACTAGAAAAGAAAATGCATGAAAAATCTGCAAAAAAAAATGCATCATCATACCAGCCATTGGAAATCTACTGCTGGTCATATGCCTCTCCAAGAAAGGAGGTTGTTTGCACATAATTGCCGCGCAGGGCAAGCCTGTTGCCAACGGCAGTGCATTTGAGCTGCACGGATTCGGATAGATATACCGCGACCTGTCGGTCCACGTACTTTAGTCGCCTCTTACGACACCTGGTAACATCTAATGGTGGATATTATTGGAACCCATACCGGCGTCGGCACCAACCAACCATTGTCCTAATAGGTAGTAGAAGTTATAGTAATTCAATTCTGATATTAATGATGATACAGCTTGGGTATTCTGGGAATATCCAAGCTGTATCATCATTAATATGCAGTAATAAGCCATAATATCAGTAATAATTTTATCATTTCCCCAATTCTTGAACTTATAAAAAGGCATATTTGTAATTCTACTCGGAAATTCATTATAATCTTACACTACTGCTTTTGAGAGAATTACTTTTTTTTAGAGGTGCGGTTAAACTTACTACCATCTTACGCTTGTTTATCGACTTATTCTCATAAAAAAAGGATTTGATATCCGGAAATTAAGAATATTCCTTTTCAAGAAGAGGGTTATGTTACCCATAATTGTCGCGCTGGGCAGTTGTGGCAACGGCTTCTTCACGGGAAGTTTTATAATTTTTAGTAGTTGTGACAATATAGATTGTAACGATCGCCTCTGAGGCAAGAAAATTATTTTCATTTCGATTAACTAATTGGATCTTTGATCTTTAAACTAATTAGACTCTTTTACAAATTCCTATCTTCGAAGGCTTTACTTTGATCTAAGACTTGTTAATTATAGTTCTTTGTCTTTAATTTCCATTTACAATAACTTACTAATTAATGAATGCGCCACACCAATTTAGAGAACCCACTTTTATTCTTAGAGAATGGTGACTTAAACCTTACATGAGGAACAAACTTTATCGACAAGGTTAAGCGTGTTTATTCGCTATACTGTTAATCTTTTATTAACATCTATATGTGACACATCTTATGTATTTCCTATATATTTCCTTTTATTATTCTAAAATTTGTTAAGATCAGTGCAGCAGTTTTTATATGAATTGATTACAAACAAACAAACTGACTTCGTATTTTTATTACTATGAATGTACGCTGGCATGTTATTACATATTACATTATAATTGGCATATCTTGCTGTGAGGTAGCGGCAGAGGAAAATAGAATGTACCTTTTTCTGTACCAGGGGTCGTATGAGGCGACTGTCGTGCCGGCACCGATAGATGGCGGTATATCCATCCGTAACAGTGGACCTCAATCGCAGCAAGGCGAGGATGGTGAACAGCATCCTATCACAGAGCTGAAGACGATGACCTGATAAAGCGCCTGAGTGCTCCTTTCTTGGTGAGGCTACTAGGAGGAACTATGTCCAGCAGTGGACTTTCAAAGACAATGGCGTATTGATACTTATTCAAAACTTCTGACACCCGCTGTGTGCTTTTGTCTATGATCAGCTGTTTGTTTTAGATACTGTATTAGGTTAACGTTTATTGTTATAACGACCGTGCGACTGTATACTCGAATAGTCGTAATATAGTAGAATAATATAGTTGATAAAGTACCTTGATTGTTCGCCAGAATAACTGGCATTTCAAGAATTCACGCAACCTCTCATACATTGACCTGATACGGAGATAAGTCGTTTGAAAGCACACACAAGTCACACAACGGGTATCAAAAAAATAATACCTAAATGCATATTTTACACACAGGCACAGAACAACGACCCTTGAAGCACAAGATAAGATAACTATCATCTGCTGCATCGGACCCATCGTAACAAGACACTAAACTATATAATCCAGTGTTTTTAATGTTAGTATTTTCTTTAGGCTACTGTCGGGTTTAAGTCTGCCAACATATTTCCAGAAGCATCAGTCACCACACAGATCGACTTCTCGCTGCTGTTGCATTCGAGCATTCGGTACTTTAACATAAGTCACATGGTACAGAGGGAGGTGAACTATTCTACTCTGCCGGTACCCAATGACCGTTTAGTCTATTATTTATCAATTGATGAACTTCCTATTAACTTGTGTAGGTAATTAAAATACGCACGGAAATAGATTACACGAGTTTAATTAAAGAACAATGCAAGTTACAAGTACCAGGATAATGTGAGCGGTGTGAGGTCATTGGTAGCGCCACTCACCAAAGTTTGGCGATATACCAACCAGCTTACAGCTCAATCGAGCCAATATTAGTTTTGAGCTGTAACATTTTAACAATATACATATTTCATAAACTATGCTATTGAATTCACGCGAAAAGCTCTTTGTTATATTTTTACAATTAAAAAAATTAAACTTTTTTTTTATTAAATACAAATCTTATAAATGCAAAAGTAACTCTGTCTGTCTGTTACGCTTTCTCGCTTAAACCTTTTAACCGATTTCGATGAAATTTGGCACAAACAATCTATAGATCCTGAAAAAGGACAAAAGTTATATTATAACTCGAAATAAGGGTTGTAAGCGGTCGCAAAGGGGGATGAAAAGTTGTATGGAAGTGTCGCTATTTTTAGAGCTAGAAACTTTAAACTTATTTTTCAGGCCATTGATTCAATATAAATAAACATGACGGCCATATTTTTAGGCTTGTTTATTTTAAACTTGGTTTTAAAGAAAATATTTAATGAATATTTCTAGTAATACCTTAGTGCACTTAGATGGGTAAAACATCATCACAACATCAAAAGACAGAAGAAAATAATTGTCTCCTACTTTCGCCTATTTAATTACATATAACTATGTAGATACTATATGAAGTTCTTGTTCGATCCAATAAAAGCCATAGATAAAACCTGCTAGGGCATAATCAGTGTGCAAAATTGAGGGCGATGATTTCGTCTATAAAATATACGCTATTTTTTCAATTACTATGTACTAATTAACGAACTAGTCCCAGGAAACTTTGCGATTTGAATTAACGATCTTCCGATAACATTTTGATCTAGAAACACTCGGGGATTGCTTGATTAAGAAAAAAATATCTCGTCTTGTTAATATATACAGAATTATGAATGCAAAAATATAAAGTAATAAATTATGTACTATATCTTAGTACCATTTTGAGATGATTAGGATGAAACGACCTAATCAGTTTTTGATTTGGCCACAACTATATCGATTGAATGTATTTAAATTTTTCAAGTATATATAGAATCAAATGATATAATAATCCTTCTTCAGAGCATAATTTACTGTAATAAAACAAATTATTACATTATATTACTGTATTTAAATTAAACTTTCATGTAAAATTTAATTCATATACTTTTTTCATTATCTGCAACAGCTTTAAAATTTTACAAATTTTAAACCAGCATTTTTAACACAGTGGTAAAGACTGCCAGTGGTGGCACAAATGCCGCAGATTCGGTTCCCATACTTATACGAAAAAAAAATGAGTCTAGATGTTTTCCTACATATTACAAGGGAAGTTCGGAATAATACGCAGACAGACAAATCATTTGATACAATGAGCTGCTAATCAGCTCATCTGAGTTTAACACTTAAGTTAGGCAAACCTAGTGGCAGTATAATTCATAACAGTCGCCATGCCGTAGTCTAAAACAACAGTCCCGCGTTGCGAGAGAGCGGCGTCCCACGTGGGACACGCAGCCTTGAACGACCTTGCGCTATAACCCGCACGGAATTAAAGGATGCGATAATAATTCCCCTACTTATATTGTTACCGAGTCATTGTTTTTGTGATATACATACCATTATACAAACTCTAAACAAAAAGCATTTAAGACTTTTAAATTCTCAAATAGATATCAAATAATTAAAATTGAATATAAAAAATTATCGTGTCACAGTGTTAGTTAGCATATTCCTCCGAAACGGTTTGACCGATTCCTATAAAACCTTATATGCATATTGTGTAGGTCTGGGAATCGCCTTCGAATCCAAACCTAAGATTTATTTCAATCTTTTGGACATTATTCATTTTATTTTATTATAATATGGCATTAAAAATACATACAGCATAATTATAATAATAATAACTTTATTCAACAACAAAAGGAAAATTAAACTAAAATACATTTTGATACTTAGGTACCTAAACTAGGTCTAGCCTGTTCTTATAGGCACCTAATTAGACCCAATAAGGATCATTTCAGACAAACCGCTAGACTACTCATTGATGATCGGGCATTGATATTGATGTCAGTATCAATGCCCGATTTTACACGCAAGATTCGTGGGATTTGAGCAGGAAATACAGTCATTCATCAATCATTTATTGTATTTGTGTAGTATAAATTTTTATTTGCTAATACATTAAATCGTCCCGTCAAATTTATTATTCTAGTGCTTTAAAATATGTAATACTCTTCATTATTTTTCTTGCACGTATATTTTAAATATACCAATTCGAATAAAATAGTCATCATTAGAACATGTCGTCATTCGGCTCAATTAGTATTCTTAATTTGTATATTAATAATAATAGAATTTTCCACGCAAATAAAATAATAATAATTTTGTGATTTTTTTCATTTCATAAGAACCATCCCCTAACAAACACAACAAAAAAATAGTGAAATCGGTCCAGCTGTTCACGCGTGATGGCGTGACCTAGGGAAATAGGGAATCATATATATATATATATATATCAGCCTAGTGTGGCGAACGTGCAGTAGCGCAGCGAGTGGTAGAAAATGCCGCGGCCCCGTTTCTTTGTTTCGGCTCTCGTGCACTCTCGCTTGCCCAAACGTATCGAATTCTCTATTCTCTCTCAGGATCATATAATCCGTCTTTACATGTAAAAGTTTAGTGTCACGTGTTTGTCCGAATAAACTGAAGTACTGAGCCGATTTTAATAAATTTACAGTTTGATTCGACTTGGGAGATAGGACAGTTTTTACCGCAATTTATAGTCGCATTTTTCATGATAAACATATATTTATATAAAATAACCAACCAACATTACCAACACCTTCGCGTTGAAGGTGTTTTTTCAAAGTCAATTATTGAATATAGTAGGTCTATTACAATCATTTTTTAACAGTCAATAAAATAACTATTAGTAATAACATTTATATTTCTAAAAAGGAAGCGATTTTGTGCATATTTATATATAATACAAATGACCCTGTTGACCCAAGGGATCATAAAAGTCATCTAACACAGATATTACAGTAGGCCTACTTTAAACTAGTCTACCGGTACCAGACAAGTCTTAAAACTAAGTTTATAGTACTATAAAAAATACTTCCCTCTTTAACCCAACAACCCGAATGTGTCGTTTCTACAATTTACTGAAACGTAGTGGTAAAGACATAGATGTTTTTAATAATAGATTTCTTACTTTTAAGTGAGAAATTTAAGAAATTCTGGCGGTGGAGTCGTAATTGGCCAAAGAGCAGAAAAATAATGGATTTTTTTTTTATAGTTTGTATTCTTTACCGTTATTTTCATATTCTTGTAGGATTATAAAAATAAATTATATGAAATATATCGTGTACATATCCTAGGTTACCGTGTAGTTAATATTATATTAAATTATGAATGTTAGTATGTACGACAGTAATCTGCAAGTGTACCTATACTAAATAAATATAGTTCAGACCGGACGTCTCCGCGGGTTATTTAATAAAATATATTTGTATTTATCTAAATAACATATATAAAGAGGAAATGTTTTATTGTTTGTTTGTTACTCAGTAGCTCACAAACTAAAAGACCAATTAAAAATTAGAATTACACATCTTCATGTAAGTAGGCCTCAGGTACCGGCAGAGTAGAATAGTACCTCCCCCTATACCAGATGTTATAAGAGGCGATTAAGGTACTAGAACCGACAGATGGCGGTATATCCATGCAAAAAAGTCAGCTTAAATGTACAGGGCGGGGATGGGCAGCAGCTTCCCCGTCGTCAAAGCTGCGCTCTGCGATTACTAACACGCTTGCCTAGAGCGGAAATTATAAGCAACATAGCCCCTTTTTCGGGAAAGACTATGTCGAATAGTGGACTTTTAATGGCTCGTATGATGATGTAAGTTGAGAACCTTAAATGAAACAATGATATCATTGCGAACGCATTGCGCTTGCATTGCAAAACGCTGGCTGATCTCGACGAGATAGATCAAAATAATGTACACCGCACTAGAGTATTGTACTCCTTTAAAGGATCTACGAAAAAGGCCCCGATGGTATATGTGTGTAATACATAGATACCTGTGTTATATAAGGGTAGGCAGAAACTATGGATCTCCACTTGTTACAATTCTGGCCTTTATTACACGCTCGTTTAATCTTGGTACTTCTGACTTGGCCCTTCTTTAATACCTCTTTTACCTGGTGAAGGTGTTTTCGACTAGGTCGTCCTATAGCAACTCTTCCATTCACTTCCGCTCTATATATTTGTGCAGTCATACTACTTTCATCTATCCTTTCTACATGTCCAAACTATCTTAACATTCCAATCTGTATCGTTGTCACATCATCTTTTACACGACATTGATTTTAATAACACTAATATTTTTAATTCGAGGACTTAATAACACTGATATTTGGGAAGTTGTACCCTTCAAAGTATAAACTTGGAATTATTAATTCAGGAAAAAGTTCATTTTATAAAGTGATACAACAACTGAATATAGTATATTTATACATGACGGGCCCGATGACTTAGATGGTAGTGATATATCTTGTGCTTCAAAGGTCGTGGGTTCGATCCCCACCCAAAACAAATAGTTATATGATGACACTTGTGTTTGTTCTGTGTCTGGTTGTTGCATGTATGTATTTAAGTATTATATTTGTGATTCTGTTATCTGTTGTTCGTAGAAAAGTGCTTTAAGCGACTAACCAAAGTAAAGTATGACAGAAAGTAGTCTAAAGCTGGCTTTCGATCAATATTTATAATTCTTATAAATTCTATAGCAAGACATTTTTTGTCATTAACAAAAACTAGCAATTGAAAGTTATATAAATCATTAAACCGGCAAATATCAGTACGGCCTTAGCTGATTAATAAGAAATCGACCGGTTATCCTTGAAAGCCTTCGCCTGAGAACTAAATTTTATATAGCCTACTTCATTCGGAGCGATATTAGTTTGCCGAACAATCTCTTTCCTCTGTTCACATAAGGGTACAGGATTACGAATATTTATTGCAATTTAATTTGTAAATAACTAATTTAGCACGTGCCTTTACAATTCTCGTGTTCCATCAAAAAAAAAAATATTCCAAATAAAATAGAACCTTTTACGAAGAACGATAGTTATTTAGAGCATGACAAGAAATAAATTAATATAAATAAGAAGTAAGCGTCACTGCAGCCTATACACGCCATTTAGCATCTAACCATTTTTTTATCTTCATTGCACCCACGGCTGGTACGGGTATATATCGAACCGACCAGCATCTAGACAGACATACAGGCAGACAGATAAATATAGTCGTTGTAGCGAACGTCAAAATGTCGCAAGTGCTAAAAACTCCATGAAGTCCTGCTCCGACAGTTTTTCTTTTTACGCCTTTTTTTTTGTTCACTCTGACGTAAGTCCCAGCGGCAAAAAGAGGCCGCATCATTCCACTATCATTGTCATTTATGAGCGAACTTATCACTTTTTTTATAAGACTGAGTCGATAAACAAGCATAGCGTGATAGTTAGCGTGTAGACGCTCGTAATATCCCGAGGATATCACTAGCGCATTGCCAACCTTATGCTTTGAAGTTGTCATGTCAAAGTACCCAGTGATTTCCCTGCTTCCCTTCAAATCGGAACAGATATCGGAGTGAGATACCAATGCAGACGACTTTTGTACGAGGTCTACCTAAAGGAAAAACTTGAAATCGTATTAATGATTTTACTTAATAACTTTTAACAGCCACTTCGTATTTGTTCCTCCCTCAGAAATCTCAAAAAACAATTTTATGATATGAACACTTTATAATATTTTACAACATTTACGCGATCTCTACTTATAATAAACCTTCTTTGAAAATTCGTTTTATTTCGACATTTTATTCTCAAGATTGACAAAAGACTGATCAACATCTTTTATCAATAAAAAAAAGAGTTAAAACTTAAATACACCGCGGCTTAAAGCCAGCAAAATTTGATGACATAAATATATATATATATTAAACGAGGTGTCTCAAGATTGACAATATACCAACACAGACAATATACAGATATCGACTGATATATACATTTATTTATATCATCAAATTTGCTTTATTTTTATTATTTGCACTATTTAATAATACTGGTGGCAACAGAGTTAAGACTCAATTTGTTGTTCATTACTATAATAGGCGTGTGATGTTCACTGCTGACATAGGTTAAGCCAAGATACTTCCAAGAAGAACCATTGTATTCGGCTGGATTTACAGATCTTGTCTGATCCACTGTACGTGTGGACGCCCTGCACCCTGCTTACTATTACAGCCACTAACTAACCCTTAAAACGATTTTTTCGGATGGATATTCTGCCATCTGTACTATTCCGGTACCTTAATCGCCTCCTACGACACCTGTTACAGAGGGAGATACTATTCTACTGAGCCGGAACCTCACGGCTTCTGCTGGTATCTCACGGCATAATTTGTAACAACACAAACATTTTATTCTATTCGTTAGTTTACTTATAATCTTTTTCTTGCCACCTGTGTGTTTACAAAACTTTAAGATGAATAGTTGATTAGTTAAAACGAAACAAACAGAGACACACTTTCTGATTTTTTTGTGTCAGGATTTTGTATCTTAATAAATGTGCAATGAAACCATCGAATCCCTTTTTAAGAAAATTTAAAGATTGAAATCTCTTTTTAAGATAATTCAGACATAACAATGTAAGTTTTAGTATATAAAAAAATCCGTGTGACCATTCCCTGCTCTGAACCCCCCAACGCGGGTACAATCAGAAATAGGGTCGCCCATTAAAGAGCGGTCTCGGATGGCGCTGGAATTTACGTCTTTTTATTAGACTATGTCGATAAACAATACCGTCCGCATGATAGTAAACGTCACCGCAGCCTATTGACGCTCGTAATATTATAAGAATACACCATCGCGTTGCTAACTTATGACTTGAAGTTATTATGTTACATTACCCAGCAACTATCTACCTTTCTCACCCATCCAAGCAGGAAACAGCAACGCGAATACTGCTACATGACGGTAGAAATAGGTGAGAGTGAGGTACCAATGCACCTTGTACCTTGTATTAGACCTACCTCTAGTATGAGTATAAGGTGAGTCCAAAATTAGGTGCTACAATAGCACTCGCGTTAATACAAGGATATCACTAGCTGGTAGCTAACTTTGTGCCTTGAGGATATTATATAATTTTACCCAGTAATTTCATTTAGTGAATGAACGCTATTTCGGATAGATATACCGAATACATCAGTCGCCACTTACAACACCTGGTACAGGGGGGGGGGGGGTTCCGTTCTTACGGCGGAATAAAATGCATTGCAAAAAACGATCTTCTAAGAGCCTATGCAATGTTTGAGTCAACAGTAGCAAGTGGAGGAGATAGCAGTTCAGACAGCGTTGTGTCTGCAATGTTTTAACACGCGAAGGTCATCGTTGAAAGTGGAGCGAAACAATACGCGGGTCGGGTCAAGCGCCTGCGAACTGCCTTCCGTGTTTATCTATGCTGCGGCATACTTATAGGTCTATCATACATATTAATATAGTGAATTAGAAAGTACAGGCTGCTTGTAGATTCTCGTGGCTTGAACGGTGAGCCGGTTCTTTACTTATTATCCTGGCAAAATAATAATAATATAAAACATATTATACACACAGCAACAAATTACCCAAACCTGTCAAAACTCCGTAATCGATATTAATCTATAACCGTGAGATATTAAGTAATTGACAGTAAAAATTTGACTGATTTGGAAAGGTCGATCTGTTGCCGATCGAACTCCAGGGATATAAAAAAGATACATAAATTGAGCATTTAAAAAGTGCAATATCCTTATCGGGCGGCCTTATCGCATAGAGCGATTTCTTCTAGGCGACCTTTGGATGGAGAGAGAGTAAGTAAAATTTATCATTATCATATCAGCAATACGACGTTCACCGCTGGACATAGGCTTTCCCAAATAATCTCCAGTTGGTAGGACCGGTTGAATACGGCCTGTGTCCAGCGCGATCTTTCGGTTTTAGTCAGATCGTCTGTCCATCCGGTACGTGGTCCGGTACCTTACGACTCCCCATCGGCCTTAGGTTTTGTGTACCAAGCGCCCTAATCTGCCGGGCAATGTCGGTAACTTTGGTTCTGTTACAAATCTCCTCATTCCTGATTTCCTTCCATCCTGAGATTCTGTGGTATGTCCGATGAGAATATGTTTCGTAGTTTCCCAGCCCAGCCGAATTGGATTCGACGATTGACCTCTTTCTTGAAGTTGGACTTACCTAATTGGACTATTGGTCCTAGGTATACATACGAGTCAACAACATCAAGAAGCGAGCTCTCAACTAAAAGTTGGGTGGGTACAACATGGGTATTACACATTGCTTTAGTTTTCTCCGTGTTTCAGAGACCCACCCACAATTTATTTATTTTATAGGAAGACAACAGATTACAAACGTATATAGTTGTTAATTAAGTTACAAAAACAATTCAATAATCCAAAATAAGACTTCCAACAGCATTAGCTTATCTAAGTAATTATGGTAGGTTAGTAAAAGAATAACTTATGGAATACGTTAATAATAAAAACAAATTAATATTTAGAAAAAATCAAAAACATATATAAAAGAATACATAAAATATACAAATAATTAATACAAAAGATAATTTGCCACATAGAGCTACGAGTCGTGCTTTAGGATCTTTACAGGTGACGTTTAAAAACGATTATACGATTTATTCAAACGAACGTCAATATGTTTTTTACGAAGCTGGCAATTTTCATTGCGGTTAATTTTATGGAGCTGCATCAGATCTATTTATGCGCCACGGTTATGAAGAGTTGTGATATTATGTGTTTCGTTTGTCGTCCGAAGTCCATTATAAGAGGACATCTCTTGATCCCTTTACTTGTCGCTACTTTACTGTCACGTGACCACGCTGCTAGCGCCGCTGGTGGTTAATCTTGTAACCAACTAAGCCACAAGGCAGAGAGTCACCGAATACATGTGATTGTTGCGTCGTCTTCAAAACCAACGGTTGTCTTTAGATTTTCAAACTACCCAGTCTATATTTTAGCAATATAAAAATTTTAGCTTTCGAGATTTTAAGAAGAGAGTTAAAGTCGTTATTTTTACGTTTAGATATCGTTACGTAACTTTAAAAAAGAATGAGAATTTTGTAAATGTATGCGAGTATGTCAGAGTGTAAGCGTGAAGAGTCGAGCTCAGCGGGTTTCCCCGCAGTGGTCGAACAAGTCGAAGTCAAATTCACGATGGTGCTCGAGCGATAGTGAGGGTGAGCCACCACTCAAGTAGCATTGCTGAGATGACAGAGATTGAGAATAAAGCTTTTTGCAAGTTACTTTACAATGCAAAAGACAGACAGAAAACTGACCAAAAATTATGAAACCGATATTATCTTTTGGAACTTCGCACCAAATATGTAGGATAAAAAGTGGTTTTCTGTAAAAACGAGAAATTTGAATTTAGAACGTACTGTTTTAAACACCACGGCACACAGCAAATAAAACATGTCGCAATTCTAATTTTCGATGCTAATGGTTGTAAAATTCGAGGCATTTAAAAAAGGCGTGGAGGCTGGAAGATTCATGAATACGCAATCACTAACATCTGCTCCCAATTCTAGTCTTCTACTAGTGTAATGAAATGACATTCAATTATTTTTTATTTAAAGAGCTTTGGATGGACCTCAATAGAGGGCACATCGGAGAACATCTCGTGATTCAATGGCGGGTTGACGTTTAGGTTGTTCTGTGTATTTTAATATTATTATGGCGTGCAACAAAGTTTTATATATCACATCTCGCATCACATTTCCATTTTATATCACATTTCTATGGTAAGGTCCACATGACAAATGCTTTATTCAATTTGTTGACTGGATAAGCCGAGGCATTACTGAATAGTATAAAATAGTTACTTCTCGCTGTCTGTTTGTCCCTATGTATGGTTAGATTTTATTATTAACTCCGCAACGGACGTCGATGCGGACTTCAATAGATAGTGATTAAAGAGTAAAATGCATATGTATACATGTATAATATAGAAGAAAAATACTGATAATAATTAGAATGTTCTAATGTGGCGTCGTAATTAAACACATTAATGCGCTTACATTGCAAACTCTAGCTGAACCCGACGAAATAGATAAAAATAATTTACTACAGAAAACATTCAAAAGGTCTACAAAATCGTCTAAAAAATAGGCACCAGTGCGAAGTCAGACGGGTCTATAGTTATATACGAGTATAAAACAAACAAACAACTAGGCAGAGATACAGGCTGACAGATAAATGTATTGTATTTTAGCGAATGTTAAATAGCGCAACTGTGAACAGGGAAAATCTTCCGAGAAGCCCTGCCTGAACGGTTTTTCATTTTACATACTTTATGCTTGTTACCTCTGACGTCAGTCCCAGCGTCACAGGGGGTGAGATGCCAGGCCGCATAATTCCGTCATCATTGTTATAAATAAGCGACCTTATCACTTTTTATAGACTAGGTCAACAAACAAACATACAGTCCGTATGATAGTAAGCTTCGCTGCAGCCTATAGACACTCGTAGTACAAGGATATCAGTAACGTGTTGCCAATCTTGTGACTTGAAGATATTATGCCAGTATTTACACAGTAATTTTACTGCCTCTCTTACCTAATGCAAACAACCTTTTGTAAAATGTCTAAGGGCGCCTCTAAGACACTAACCACGGCTTGCCTTATATTTTTTATTAACTGCTTTCTTTTGTCCTTTCTTTAACATTGTAGTGAAATGTATTATCTTCTTCATTTTTATTTTGAAGTACTCGTATTAGTTTCGTAACTCGTTATACTTTTTATAAGTTAGCGTAAATTGATTTTTTTAACGTCTTTTAAACGCGGTTTATACATTCGCCGTTTTTGTCACTATTTTTAATGTACGAGGGTTCAAGGAAGGATCTGGGACATATGTATGTAAAGTGTTGTTTTATTCAGTTACAGTGTGTGGCGCTACCAAGGGGTTTCCTACAGAAGGTCATGTACTATTTGAGATCCCGGAAAAGTACTTAACGTAATGTTAATAATGTAAATAAAGCGCATGCGGATGAACTCTCGGATGGAAAGCAGGTTTATAATATTTGGTGGTTTTTAATAAAAGACAATAAACTGGAGGATAATAAAATGCTATATTTTTCCCGTTTAATACGCAGTTTAATTATTATAAATTAGACCACGATTTCTCTTAAGCACCTGGTAGAATTTAATGATGCAAAGTATTGTTTAAAATATTTCAATAAAATATTTTTGCATGATTAGGTATAAAGTTCTATTACGACGGACCCGATGGCGGAGACGTTAGTGATCCTGTCTAGTGCGCCAAAGGTTGTGGATTCGATCCCCACCCAGGCCAAATATTTAAATGATATTTATAATTTTTCTGTGTCTGGGTGATAAATATATGTATTTTAAAAGGATATTTGTAATTTCTATGTTGTCTGATATCCGTAACATAAGGGTTTTAAGCAACTTATTACGGAGTCAGGTCAATGTATGAGATGTTGTAGGAATATATAAATATATAAAATAATCATCAAGTAAACTCATCATTTACCGGCAGCCATTCTCTAACGTGCCTTTTGCTTATTATTCTGGTGTTAACTGAGCAGGATCACTTGGATACAGACTTGATACGAGCTATGAAAGTTAAGTACCTACCTACCTGCGAAATTACTACCGCTTGTACAACGGGTTGTATTCTGAAGAACTGTTTAACTGATGTTCGTGACCACTGTCTATTATCGCACCTCTGGCTCATGGCCATGGCAGGGAGTTCATCCTAATACCTTGTACCCTAAATGCACAGTGCAGTTTCAGAGAAATTTCATCCTGCAATCAATTCAAATATGAAATGGCGTACTTGCTGAAGCTTGCCCTGAGTACTTCAATATAGTGTTTTTTTAATAAAAAAGTAAATAGGTTTTTAAAACGCGCTTAGAATAATCGTTCAGCCTTTCGGTATCCGCTTACTGTCAAACTAGCTGTGTGGTTTTCCACAAAGAAGAAATAAAAAAAATACTTAAAAGATCTATACTCAACGATGTATTATCTAACAAAAGATTGTCAGCATTGGTGAGGGACCAATGCAGTCAATCTTATGTTAGATAGTTAGACTCTAACCTAGTTCTATCGCCAAATAGCAGTGTTCGGGTCTGCAGGGTAACATTAACTGGGTAATGAGGCATAATATCCTCAAGTCACAAGGTTGGTAACGCATTAGTGGTATCCTTGTGATATTACAAGCAACTAATCGAATAAAAAAATATAGAGATTCAGACTAATTAGAACGAATTCTTAGAATTTTTATATTCACCATTAATTAATTAACTATAAATTGAATAACGTCTACACAATCTAAATACGAGACACACAAAATCTAAAAGAAATGACCATATCACCATAAAAAATTTAGTTATAATTACGAATCCCCAAAAGCTAAAGTTTCCCGCAAGCGTGATTACTATGACATTTATAAAGGCCTTCCAAACATTCCTTCATTAGGCCTCGAAGCCTCAGGAACGGCCTCTCCGAAATTAAAACAAATAAATCGTGCCTGCCTCCCAGGAGTACTTAACTTTCATTATAATTAATTATCCCGAGACTCTCTGATTGTAAATCTTATTTTTCTTCATCTAATTAGTTTCCTTAACATTTATTCTGGCTAACAACTTTTTTGATAAATAAACAACCGGCCAGACCTATGTCAGAGAGTGTTGGGCTCCGTAGTATGGTTCTGATGCCTTAAACGCATCATATAACACGAGAAGAGATTCTATTCTATTTTGTGTTACTTCATTTATCCTTAAAAACAGAACGGAATAAATGAATAAAGCTGCAAATCAATAGATTTAAATTATGTCACGTCTATTTCCCGTCTTCTTGTACACGAGTAAAGTGGAAAGAAGCCTAATGTACCTACAACCAAAGGGTGGGCAAGAGGGGTGGGTTGTTCTCTGACGCAGGTGGGAAGTTTTTCAATTTTCCAGCGGATCGCGCAGACTATCGCGAGTACACAACTGTCGTTTATTCAGGAGAATGTCACGGGATTAATTCTACTTATGAACCTGTCGTTTGAAGTAAACTGGAGGCTTATAAAAAAGTATATGTTTTCTATTTTAGTATGCAGCTTATTTATAGCTGGTTACCCGCCCACGAATTCTCTTTACTTTCCATCCCACCCTTCTTTACATTCAGCTCTTGATTTGCCGGGATTGAATCAGTTTTATATTACTCCTAGGGAAAGCCCTAGTAAGTTAGACATGCGAGGATTACTAAAATGTAGCCATATGCTGGATTTCAACAAAATCTGTTTACGGGCTCAGGCGTAATGTCACGTTGTGCATAACAAACAGGCAGCGAAGTATCGTTTTATCGTCTTCGTTATATCAGTCGTTGGACATCTGATGATGGACGCAGACCTCCTCAAGAAAGAGGGAATGTTGCCCATAATTGCCGCGGTAGGCAATCATTACACTAGCCATTATAGGTCCATTGCTGGATATCGACATCCTCAAAAACTGGGGGGTTTAAATAATCACCAGGGGTTGAGGCCAGGGTGTCAATTAATAGATATAATCATAATAATATTAAAAAATTCTCACAACATCTCACATACATTGACCTTATTCCGTGATAAATCGCTTAAAACACTTCTGTTACGGGCAACAGACAACAGAGAAATCAAATCAACAACTTAAATACATATATTTAACTCCTAGACACGGTACCAACATAAATATCATCACACAAATATTTGCCCTGGGGGCTCGAACCCACGACCGTTTACGCACAAGACAGGATCACTACCATCGAGCTTGTCGCATGACTTTCAGACTCCTAGATTGACTCTTATTTGTTTGGGAGAGTGTGTTCAAAGCGTTCCTTAGAAGCGGACCTCAGCTTGGCATTTTTTCAAGGACGAAAAGACTGCACTACTTTAATTGGAATAAACACCTTCATTTGCTACCTTAGCTAGAGCGTGTTCGTATTATGAAGAGTGAAAGTACTGCAGTTAACATCTATAAACACAAATACGGACCCGATGGCGCATTCGGTAGTGGTCTTATCTTATGCGACAAAGGTCGTTGGTTCGATCTCCGAAAATATATGATGAATATATGTGTTTGTTTTCTCTCTTAAGTGTTAAATATGATTTTTCTATTGTCTGATGTCCGTAATAAAAGATGTGGTGGGAATCGATTGATACGTGACTGTTTTGAACATTTAAAATTTTCTGTTGTAAAGGTTTCTTTGACCTAAGGCTCAGTGCCAAAAGGGGAACCCGAATTGGCAGTTTGCATTCATACGTACCCGTAGCGGAATCGCCGTCGCGTCGTCTGCTCTGCGATTGCCAACGCGCGAGTCCAGCGAGACAGTTATTTGGCAAATTACTCTCTAAAATTATGTAAATCTTAGAAATTAACTATAACTTGGAGGCAATATCGCATAACAGAAACGCCAATATAATTTTTTTTAGAATACCTACCCGCCCCGGCTTCGCATGGGTAATACACCCATGGGAAGCCGGGAAAGGTAAAAATGGTTATTATGAGTAATCCGTAGGAGATAGACATATCGCGGACGTTAAATCACCTTTTTTCTAGACCTTCTTTAGGTGTACTATACTGTAGTACATTATTTTGATTGTCGGGTTCAGCCAGCGTTCGCAATGTAATCGCAAAAAATGTGTTTACTTACGACTTCCCATTAGATACTTCTTAATTATTAGTGTTTCTCCACTATTTTATACATTATTTAGTATTTAATTATTTATTTAGTATAGGTACACTTACAGATGACTGTCATAGATACTAATATTCATAATTTAATATAATATTAACTAGACGGTAACCTACGAGATGTGTACACGACATCTTTTATTTAATTTATTGTATTTATAATTTTTTAAATTTTTTATTACACAAGATTTAAATAATGATCAAGGATAAAAGCAAAAAAATACATATTTATAAGATGAATTAATTAATTATTAATTTTATGCTCTTCAGCCGAATATATTTTATGTGAAGATGACTCAGCCTCTAGAATATTTGAAATTTCCCTCTTAAGTAAGGAATCTATTATTAAAAACATCTATGTCTTGTATTAGCCGTGAGGTACCGCCAGAGTAGAATAGTACCTCCCCCTGTACCAGGTGTCGTAAGAGGTGACTAAGGTACCAGAACCGACAGATGGCAGTATATCCATGCAAAAAAGTCAGCTCAAATGCACATGGCGGAGATGGGCAGCAGCTTCCCCGACGCGAAAGCTGCGCTTTACGATTGCCAACACGCTTGCTCATCGCGGCAATTATGGGCAACATACCCCCTTTCTTGGGTAGACCTATGTCCAACAGTAGACTTTTAATGGCTGGTATGATGACACATAATAAAATGAATATCTAATAATATTATGTTTCTTTGTTGCTCCGTGTTTCGAAAATGAGCGCGTACATCGCTGGTATTCGTGCGATTTAAGGTGGACCAACATCGTTGCTAAAGATATTCTTTCAGTGTGAAAAATGTGAACTTAGCCATGGGTTATCTTAAATGTTCATCATGATAGCCTTAAAAAAGTACATTCCTCTTGAATCACACCATCTATTAAAAAAATCCGTTGCGCAGTTATGAAGATGTAAGCATACATAGGGTAGCGAGAAGTTATTTTGTTTTTTTTATGTAATAATATGTAGTCATACTGCCTTAGACAATATTATACCGGCGATTGAACAGTATTACTTCTTGGCTATTGGCCAGAGTATGGATGTTCCGAGGCGCCACTGTACATTGCTAATAGGTTTAAGGCGTAGGAGGCGCGTGGGTGGTGCAATTTCGCGCGGGACTTAGCTGAACTTCAGTATCTGCTTTACTGAAAATAGATTATAATTTATTATACACTAGCTGTGCCCGCGACTTTGTCCGCTTGGAATAGTTTTTTTTTGGGTACCATACCTCTTTACCTTAACTTATATAAACTTTGAATGTCATGTTTATTTATATCGAGTCAATGGCTTAAAAAATAAGTTTAAAGTTTCTAATTCCAAAAATAGCGATACTTCCATACAACTTTTCATCCCCCCTTTCGACCCCTCACAACCCTTTTTCCAATTTAAAAATAGCCTATGTCCTTTCTCAGGGTCTAAAGATTGTCTGTGCCAAATTTAATCAAAATCAATTGAGATGTATAAGCGGGAAAGCGTAACAGACAGACTGAGTTACTTTCGCATTTATAATATTAGTAGGGATTTTTTTATATATATTTATTTGAGGTGTTCTGTACCAGGTATCGTAAAAGTAATATAGGCGGTATATCTATTCGAAACAGTGCAGCTTAAATGCACAGGGTGGGGATTGGCAGCAGCATCACCGCCGAAAACCGAAAGCTGCGCTCTGCGATTGCCAACACGCTTGCCCATCGCAGCAATTATGGGCAACATACCCTCTTTCTTGAAAAGGCCTATGTCCAGCAGTGGATTTCCAGTGGCTGGTATAATTAATCATATTATGTATATGTAATAATTTTAGGTTTCGGATGGATATACTGCCATCTGTCGGTTCTGGTACCTTAGTCACTTCGTCTGACACCTACTCTGCTAGCACCTTACGGATCATAATGTGTCGCTTACACCTTTTCAAAAACATGTGTACATTTCAGACATAGTTAAGCTATATTAAAAATTATTCGGAAAATATCATTTCCGTGAAAATTGTTGCCCAATATCCAAACTTTCTACGCAGTTAAATAAGGATTAGCTAAAAGAGTAATGGAGAAACGTTTGTGGAAGCAATGTACCCTGCTTGTAAGGATAAGTTACTGTAGAGATGACGCACGCGTATGGTTCGTGTGGTCCATTCTCTTGTTCGATAATAAGTGGTAGACCAATAAATAAGTGATAGACCAATACCTCGCAAAATGACCCTGCTATAAACGTAGTTATAAGACCCGTCTGGTGACGGCAGACTCGTATTAAAGTGACACTCAATGACCTACTTGTTCAAATTACTCTTACAATAAATAAATCCCACAACATCTTATACATTGACTCGATTCCGTGATAAGTCGCTTAAAGCACTTGTGTTTCAGACCTCAGACTACGGAGTTATCACAAATATACTATTCAAATACATATATTTAACTCAGACACAAAACAAATATAAATATCATCATATAAATAATTACCATGAGTGGGGATCAAACACACGACCTGTGGCGCACAAGACAGGATTTCTACCATCTGCGCCATCGGGCTCATCGTATAACACTACTTGTCAGGGTCGTCGGTAATTTGTGTAAAATTGTTATTAGCAAATCTTTATTCATAGGTTTTTTTTGTTGTTTTGATGATATTAAGGTGCCTATGATAGGCCTATTTAAAAAAATATATTAGACTTTACTAATAAAGACTGGTAGGACGGGACCTCCCCCTGAACCAGGTGTCATAAGAGGTGACTTAGATACCAGAACCGATAGATGGCGGTATATCCACCCGAAAGAGCGCAGCCTAAATGCAACGAGGCGTGGTTTTTAATTACCTCCAAAATGCCTCCTTTATAAAAGAAGCCTATACCCAGCAGCGGATGTTCAACAGCTGCTGTAATGATGATAAGAACACATGAATGCTTGTTTTAAATCCTTAACATAGACACAATTGTTTACTTGTTAATAATGACATAATAACAGACAAAAAAATTAATTAAAAATGGCAAGCACATAAAATAAACTCCGGCATTTTTGCCCACAATTACAACTGTCTACAAAATATACAATAATAATTTATGAACAACAATATTTTACACCTATAATAAATCTTAGGTAATATTATAAATGCGAAAGTATGTTTCTCTACTCAAAAATGAATTTCTATTTTTAGTACTATGAAAAATCAAAAGATGGCGCTAAACGATTTAAATTTTTAAATAACGCTAATTAATAAAAAGTAATCCAATTAGAGTATTCCTATTCGATTCTAAATCTACAAACTCATCTAACTAATATTTGAAATGCAAAAAGGTGAATTTGTTCGTTTCTTTACGCTTTATCTACTTTACCAAGCTTATTTATTTGTTTAAATATTCGGATTTTTAGTACTGAAACAAATCAATAGATGGCACTGACTGGTTTTAAATCGCGCTCTGAAGGAAAGCTAAGAAGTATGCCAAGATCGTAACAAGTGGAGATCAATAGTATCTGCCTACCCCAAAGGGACACAGGATGTGATATATGTATGTATAGAGATCGTATGTATTTATTTACTAACATTTACGCATTCGTCTCTTCATAATAGAACTTCAATTTTTACATATTTGTTTGACATGTAATTTACCGGTAATAATAAGAACGGTTGCCGTAAGGATAAATGTTTTTACAGAACATCAAATACATACCTGATTCCGTGATAAGTCGCTTAAAGCAATTGTGTTACGGACATCATTTTATTACAATTCCTTCACTAATTAATTCAAAGGAACCGGAATCCGGAACCCCTTGACACCTCTCAATATATTTTTTGTTTGTACGGGATCCGTCTATTCCGTTTCATAGTCTGTGTGGACGCGCGGATTTCAATTTTCCGTAGGGGCGCGTCGCCTCTGAACAACTTTAGCCTTCGATCGCATCTATCCGCTGTATTGGAGCCTTTAGATTATATTCATGACGTCGTAGGCGTTTGCTATTTTTAGCTGCCGTAATTGAAAACCGTTACAGTTTTATGCGGGGAATCGTAACTGGATCATCTAAACATTGTAAAATTAATTTTGCGGCGTTATTTTCTATTTTTACTTTAACATTTTTATTTACGACGTTCCGGCTCCTTTAACGCGTCTGTTTTATCATTCACATATTTAACGGGCCTGTTGTTCAGATGGCATTGATCCTGTTTTATGCACTAAGGGTCATAGGTTCGGTCTCCACCCAGGACAAACTTTAGTATAAATAAATTCCTACATTGACCTCCGTGATAAGTCGCTCAAAGCACTTGTGTTACGGACATTAGACGATAGGGGAATATACTAATTAAATAAATATATTTAACACCCAGATACAGAACAAACATAAATATCATCATATATTTTACCTAAGTGGGGATAGAACCCAATATATATATATATATATATATAGTCGATGGATTTGTATATATTTATATATATATATATATATATATATACACACACACATATATATATCTTATAGGTATAGTGTATAGGTGATATAGAGGTATTCTGCGGTTTAAATTTTCATCAATTGTTATGCACTTCTTATCAATAGTAAACACCTCAGATTATCTCCTCGTGTGACAGAACACGGGCCAAGTTTCAGTCGATGCACCCGATAGCAAATGTTTTTACTTGCCACAAATCAGTAAACATCTCTATTGTGACAGCAATAAAGTTCAAAATAACCGCAGTCTTTATCGTTATTTTCAGTAACTATACGTAAGTACTCTTGTGTTGATGATAACTTCACAAGTCGATGGATTGGTATATTATATACATGTTTATATGCGTATATATAATGTTGTTTAATGACTTAATTGAACATCTAGTCCGTCATCAGCGTTGAAAATAGTAGGAAACCCAGTTTCTTATTTTTCTGGTGTTTGATTTAAAAATATTAAGAAATTTTTCTAAAATTTTAAAGACCTTTGTTTTTTTGCCATTAAGCTTGTCTATATGGTATGTGTATAACACGAAATAAAATAATTTTATTTCTTTTGTGGATAAAACTATTTCATCATCATCATCATATCAGCCACAAGACGTCCACTGCTGGACATAGGCCTCCCCAAGTAATCTCCAATAGGACCGGTTGAATGCGGCCTGTGTCTAGCACGATCCTGCGATTTTAGTGAGATCGTCTGTTCGTCTTGCGGGTGGACGCCCTACGCTGCGCTTGCCGGTACGTGGTCCTCATTCCAGAATCTTAAGACTCCATCGGCCATCAGTTCTGCGTACCAAATGCCCTGCCCACTGTCACTACAACTTAATAATCCCTACTAATATGTATTATAAATGCGAAAGTAACTCGGTCTATTTATTACGCTTTCCCGCTTAAACCTCTCAACCGATTTTGATGAAATTTGGCATTGTCAATATTTAGACCTTGAGAAAGGACATAGTCTATTTTTTAATTCGAAATAAAGGTTGTACGGGGTCGAAAGGGGGGATCAAAAGTTGTATGGAAGTATCGCTATTTTTAGATCTAGAAACTTGAAACTTATTTTTCAGGCCATTGATTCGATATAAATAAACTTGACATTCAAAGTTTATATGAGTTGAAGTAAATAGGTATGGTACCCAAAAAACTATTCCACGCGGAAGAAGTCGCGGGCACAGCTAGTCTTTAATAATACTATTTATTTTTCGGAAATTTGGGAATCGCTAACTATGTTACTCCAGTGCACCATCACGCTTGTGCAGCGGGTAAAATTACCTCTTCCCTCTATGTCCAGGATGTCCAGTAGCTAATGTGATGATGATGATGATAATAATAATATTTAAGCTGTCCAAATCCCAATTTTCGGGGCACCGTTCAAGGCTGGCACAAATTGACGAGATTTGTACTGTCTTGGTTGGGATCGAACCCACGACATTTGGTGCACAAAATGATTACCACCATCTGGCCCGTAATATCTAAGTATTTTATTAAATTTGTGATTCTTATGATGTCTAATACCTGTATTTACACATTGCTGACACTCATTACGGAGTTAGATAAAGATGCTGTATGAATTTAAATAATATGCGAGTGAAGCCGCTATCTATTTCTCGTTTAAAATAATTGTGACACTATTAACACTGATATTTTCCATTATAAATTTCATTTTTACTTTAAAGTTTCCTCGCATTATACGGGTCCACCTTATTTAATATTTTCCTAGAAAACCTTCAAAGAGAATAACCTAGACACTTCTAAGAATAAAAGCCTATAATTGACACTCAGTCGCTTATGATTCAGAAGGATGTTGCAATAACAATTATCACAATACAGACGACGTCACTGATACTAACAAACAAGCCGACAACACGAGCAACGTTTGAAACTAAATAGTTGTATAGCTTCAAATCTGTGTTACGTCAAATATGAGATCATTCGTGACTTTTCAGAATAAATAAATAAAATTTGTATGGCAATTTTGAAATAGTAGCTTTGTAAATTAGATCAATCTTCTTGAATAAATAATACAAATCAAATCAATATCATGAATTTAAATCTTTACAAATCTGCTATAAATAAAGTTTTCAAAAAAAGTTTAAACTTAATCACTTACATTTTTTATTACACCAGGTCGACAAACAAGCATACAGTCCGCGTAATCGTCACAACCGCCTATAGACGCTCGTAATATCACAAGGATATCACTTGCGCATTGCCAACCTTATTACTTGAAGATATTATGTCACATTCTTATTCTCTGACCCTTCAGCAGTAGAAGTTAGAGTAGCTGAGAGTAAGGTTATGGCATCTTCATCATCATATCAGCCCACAGACGTCCACTGCTGGACATAGGCCTCACCAAATTTATGCAACAGCGTGCGTTTGTCCCCCGGCACCCCGAGCTACTACTGCTTCTTACCACTACAATCAAAGTATTGGTATCCCCCCCCCCCCCCCCCCCCCTCTTATATATCCTACCCACCTGTATTTTTTCTGGTAGGAAATCAGCGCTCTCCGATCCTCCTAATGCGCTCGCCAACCTGTTTACCAAACGTGGCGAGTAATGGCAAGCCCATCCAAACGAACGGCAGAGCGAGGTGATGTACGAAGTTTTGTTTTCAAGTAAACTTGAATATGCAAATACATGTTCGCAGACGTGATACTAAGTTTCGATATGGCTTGTTTAACGTTTTAAGGTTAATTATCAATATCAATTTGCAAAGTTTCTCAAAGTGGTATTAAGCCTGCCCACGCTTAGCCTTATTAAAATTTGGATTGCTTTTTTTTCAAACCAATTCAGTCAGATTTATTGTATAGGCCTCCCCGAGAAATTTCCAGAAGGATCCGAACTTTGGGAATTTTTCACATAAATGCCACGCGGGACAATCGCATAGCGTATCGGTATTTACAATCAATATATAAAAATTAATTACAAGTCTGTTTAAAGGCATATGATTAAGTATGTACGGTATATATGATTATTTAAAACAAAAATAAGCATTCTAATTATGCTGTGTATTGGTCTTTGAGGTTAACTCTGAAACGGCCGGACCTATTTAAATTCACTTTTTTGGCATCACAAAGATATCACTAGTGTCAGCACAATAATATCACGAGCGTGTCGCCCACCATGTGAACTGAAGATACTATGTTACCCGGTAATTTCGAAGTGAAAATAGTTTTTGGGTAACGAGACATACTGGGGTACTCTACCGAGAGGCACTCGCAGAGTAGAATAGTACCTCCCCCTGTAATAGGTGTCGCACGAGGCGACTAACCGAGCAAAACCGACAGGTGACGGTATATCCATTTGACAGGGCAGCCGATTCACTTGCCCAGCGCGGCATTTATGGGTAAAATATCCCCTTTCTTGGGGAGGCCAGCAGGGGATTTCCAATAGCTGTTATGATGATGACATGTGACATAAAATCTTTAAGGTTGGTAAAGCGCTAGTGATAATTTATAATATGATCGTCTGAGGTGTCGGTTACTATCACGTGGTCCGTATGCTTGTTTGTTAAATTAAGTCACAATAAATAAAAAGCACAACAAGGCAATTATGAACCAAAATCCCCGTTTTTAGGAGACTCCTTATTCCCAGCAGTGGGCAAATTACGGCTTTGTAAATAATAAGAAATATAAGGAAATCACTATTTTGGCAAAACTTGGGCTTTCGGATTCAATTTTAGGAAAATCCGTTTCAATCAGGTCATATTCCAGAAAGCATACTATATCAGGTGAGTACACACTAGACGCGTGGCACGCGCGTGTCAAATATTTACTCGGTCGATAAGACGAGGCTACCTGCCTTATCTCCATCAGCATTTTGGAACGTACTACACTGAACAAGGGTACCTTGAATACGTCAAACATTATTAATGTAAATCGAGGCCAGATTTGTATGGTCAAAGGCTGTCTGTATTGATACCTCTCTCTCACCTTTTTCTACCTTTGTTACCAGACTCATACCAGACATGATCAAGGGTCGTCTGCATTGATACCTTACTCTCAC
>JACJUM010002878.1:17367824-17505358 GCA_020976665.1 Heortia vitessoides
ATTACCCAGTAATTTCACTGCTTCTATCACTATTAAAACCGAAACACAGGAAAGCGAACACTGCTATTTGGCGACAGAAGTGAGGTACTTAGGCAGACGACATGTGTATGGGGTCTCATCAAAGTCCTCGCAGACGGATTCTCAGACGGAGAGCTGCAGTTGACCCTAAACCTCATACTTGTTCACGACAAATTAAAAAAATAAATAAACTTTTCACCACTCTCTTCTTACATTACACTGACATCAGAGAACAGAGGAATCACATATATGATACTTAAATACATATTAACACCCAGACACAGTACAAATACTAAGATTTATCATAAACATATTTATCCTGGGTGGGAATCTATCTTTTGGCGCACAAGATAGGAAAACTACGAAATGCGCCATCGGAGTCGTCAAATGAAATTTTTTACTTGGTTATAATGGAACCTTTATCATTGCCAGTTTGTCTTGTAGGTTTTTTCTGGTGGCTCGCGTAATGAACCTGCTGTAAACTCATTTTAAAACCCGTCTAGTGCCCGTAAACCAGAATTAGGGAATTTGATGACCTATACGTTACATGGCCCTTAAATAAGAAATTACTCTATTCATGTAAATATGATGTTATTTTTATTTTAATAACGATATGAATATTAACTATCTATTGTTAGCCTTATTGAATAAAGTATTCATGTTTGGTTAGTTTGCAAAAATAATCATTAAAATGACTTGAACTTCAATTTGAACGTGAAAGACTGATAAAAACAAACCCTAGAGAGATATTTTTTCTATAATACACACGTTGAGTACCATGATTTTGTTTCTATTTTTATATTTAGTAGTCATTTGAATATGTAATTGAGCTTCATCATATCAACCATTGTAAATCTACTGTTGGATATGGGCCTCTACAAAAAGGGAGGTTTTTGCCCATAATTGCCGCGCTGGGCAAGCGTGTTGGCAATCGCAGAGTGCAACGCAAAAGGACAGTGATGCTGCTGCCTATTCCATTTAAGCTACACTGTTTCGGTTGGATACCCAGCCAACTGTCGGCTCCGGTACCTCAGACGCCCGGTTTAAGGGAAGTACTTATTCTACTCTGCCGGCACCCCAAGGCAAATATTGAGCTTATGCCTTAAATAAAATTATATTTACTAAAATACCCATGTGTTGCCCATGCTGCCAGCTACAAAAATACAGCACAAAAACAAAATTTTTTTGAATATAATATTAATTTACATAGTTATTAAATACCGATTAAGGAATATCTCGTTGATGTCTTTTTAACCAGTGCTGTATTGGTCACTAATTTGGTTTGACATTATCTAGATTAAGTGTTATAATTAACGGATAAATAAACTTAACTAGGTGTTTGGATTCAGAAATAAAAAGCATAAATTCCTGTTTATCACTTTTTTATAATTTATTTTCACAACATTTTTATTTAATTTTCTGTAAAATTTACAATAGCTTAAAACTCCTCACAAATATATAGTAATCATTATTTACCGCAACAACACCTTCTGCGCTTCGTAATCACGAAACAGGCAACTCGGAAGAGAAAATAATAGCTACGGACCCAAGTGAAACAATTGAGGGGGAGCAGGATAGATTACATTCACACATTGCGTCTTTAAAAGTATACACATTCGCGAAAGAACTATGAAGGTCGCATGATAATCGTCCACCGGCAATGTTGCCCAGTATCGACCTTTTTCCAATATGGCAACCTTTATCTACGAAGTTTGAATTTAAAGATAATGGACCCTCTTTGTTTCACCCAAGACTATAATGTAAATATATTTGATAAACCTAACAATAAGCTTATACAACGTAAGGCGTATGTTCTAGCAACCCTTAACTAGAGAGTCGGATGTCAGCTGCTCGCATGTAACATATGAGCGAGACAGCCGACATAGCGCCGTTCCCCTCAGACCTGAGGCTTGGGCGAATAGGATTCAGCGGCAAAGTTTAACTTTATAAAATGCAAACCAAATCACCACGAAATGAGGCGATGAAACTTTTAAATTATCTTTTTTTATATGAAATTTTAGTGATGGATAATTTCTGGATTTTTTATTAGATTTATCTTTTTTTTATCATTGCCATAGACATCCTCTTTATCCACTCCTCAGGTTGCGTAACGTCGCTAAAATTCGGGCACTTGCGCACAACACCTCACAATAACCGGCATACAAATTAAATACTATTCTGACTTAAAACATCGCGCTGTGAAACGAAACGTACAAACGGATAGAATAGTGGCGATTATTTTTTAATGATGGCAACTTCCCTATACGTTCGTCTTGTTGTTATTGTAACAATTAACTGGCAAGACCGATGCATAGACACGGACAATGGACTATGTACGATTTTAATCAGCATCGAAATGTCAGAACGAGACTTGATTTTTCTCTTTACTTTTTACATAATACCCAGTCCATTATCCGTCTATACCGTTACGTCCAATTGTTAGAGTTTTTTTTTTACAAATAACCATTCTTGCACCTCTACATTTTAAAATTAAATAAATAAATGCTTCAGTACCAACAAACGGCGTAATTTGGAATAAACAGTTTATCATTTATGTAATAACAGTTGTTTCGTCTTAGCGAAAAAGCAAAGATAACAATGTTTGTTTTCAAATCAATCGAACGATAATTTTGCTATCTAGAGACATTATTTACAACACCCATGTACAATACCTAATAGAATTGAATTTATATCACCAAAATTTCGATTGACATATCCGAACAAGACTGGTCGTAATCGCATACATTACGACTAACAAAATAAAAATTTAATTGATACATAAATATATATTAATTATCAAAAAACAGTTTACAGTCAGAACCAACTATGTATCTTGGAGCTCAATATATCTTCTCATTTTTCATTTTGTATTTTTTTTTACATTATCACCAATTTTATCGACGAATACAATGTTTTTTTTTATTTAAATTTATTTCCGAGAAGATAAATTCAGTCAACAAGAACTCAATCTTTCCACAAAAACAATATATACATTTCAAAATATATCTACCCAATAAAAGCACGCAAGCGCCCCCAGTGCTTAGTAAAGATTAAAATTAAACATTAAAAATAAGGCTAGCAGAGAACTGATGGTAACTTTAGAAAAAAAAAACACTAAACTATATTGCAATGTCTCTCGTGTAAATCAGTAAAAATATTATTCAGAAGACGTGACAGAGTGTGGAAGCGGAAGAAATAGAATTTTGGAAGAATACAATTTCACTACAGCGTTTCCCACCATCTCCCAATTAACGAGTGACAATAACAAAATATATGCATCTCTGTTCTGCCCGATCAATCGAAGGTGATGACAGTTGTCCGTCTTGTCGACTCTATCTAAACATCGTAGTTACGATTATAAACTTTCAATGTATATATGATAGAGATGACAGTATATTAACAGTATTTATTGTAATTTAAATGTGATACATGCAAAATTTCGTTAAAACACGATTTATTAAGAAGTTCCACCCGATAAGTATAGTTTAAGTAAAAGAACCACAAAATGTTCGTATATGAAACCTTAAATCACGCCAGGAGGTAGTTCTGCCAATATCTACGACATAGTATAACAATCACAGTTACAATAATTATGACAATAATGAAGATGACATAAAAACACCTGTCAAAAAGACTACGGATCACAACTTCGGCGCCTGTCTCGGTATAGCGAGAGTTTAACACTAGTGATAATTAACTTACATTCACTCACCTAACAAATTATTGGAATATATTTTAGATTCCGTTACTTCTCATTATGTACTTCTTAGTTGTAAGTACGGGCGACTGGAGCGTGACTAATTGGGCAACACTGCTCGAAGGCACTGCGTTTCGTTTCGCCCATGTATCTATGTATATACACTATTATATATTTAATTTAACGTACAGTATCGGGAAAATTGATTAGCGAAGGCATCTGATATGCTCGGTTGTATACAAGATATAATATGACGTCATAAAACTTACTTCACCATGGGTGGAACGAAACTGGATTTTGACTTGAGCCAACTCATTATCGAACAGAGGCCGGTCGAGGCGTTATCGATGCTAATAACAAGGTGGTACGAGTTAAAATCGTTTGCCTAACCGCTTCATAATAGAATTTCCGTGAAGATAATACAAAAAACAATATATAAATGAGATCTTAAATTTTGGTTCAATAGTGAGCAAGTGGGAAATTCGTTCTTAGTCGTTAAATTGTTCCGAAGTTACAATATTGATAAATCTACAAGCAAATTGTACTTGATTACTCCGGGTTATAAATCTAATCGACAATACTACAAACTGCTTACTCAAAGCCCTATAAGAATCCATGCAATATATTTGTATACATATACTAGATTTAGTTTGAATATATGCGTTGGCGAATTACTAAAACATGCACATATTGGCCGGACGTTGTTTCACCATCGTTCATATATTCTATATCTTTAAAGTACAACAATAATAGTATATCTCTCTATTGGAATTATTTTATATAATAACGTAAGTAGGTATATAATATTCTTCGACAACAGTTTTACTCTACAACAATTAAATCACATTTTTCCATACCATCTACTGATTTATAGACTGCAATTGTATGAGGCATAATTAGTAAAAAAAACATGTTCATAAGTACATACTCTGTTATTCACGTGACTTCTACTTGTAAATGTTCTTAAAATATTTATATAATGTTTTTTTTTATTATTAATATTACAAAACGAGTGAACTTTAATATTGTACACACCTTAGTACTATATATTTTTTTGGGTTTTGTTTTTTTTGTTTATACTTTATCTTAATTTGTTACTTCGTCTGCCAAGCCGTATACAATACTAGAGCGACCACGAAAGTGAAGTGTATACATACATCATTTGAGATTTGATAAATACGTAGTAAAATAGTTCTTTATAACATCCCCAAGTAGGAACAGACTCCGGAGCGGTGGGCGGCGCGCGCGCCGCTGCTGTCGCGTTTGTCACAAAAATAGAACGGAATTTCTCGCTTAAAAGGCCATCGCACAAGGCCGGACTCGTTTCTTTTACTTTTAAAATGTCACTACCGAATAACGAATACGATGTTCATCCGCAGGCGCCGGGCCGCCGGTCCGCTCCGCCGCGGTGCGCCGAGCGGGAGGGGCCGGCGGACGAACCGCGCCTCGCGTTCGGATGCGAGAGACACGCCACTACTTTACGACATATTTTTTAATAATAATAAAAAAGCTTAAAAATAACTAACTAGTCTTTTTCATAGGCAGACCGTCGAGCCGGACTCGCCCCCGACGTCCGTCGGCTGTCTCGGACGTGGAAAATAATTTTCGTACTGCTAACATATTGAGCCGTCAACACGCAAGGAGTACGACTAGAAATTATCTCTCCGGGCGGACGCCCCCGCGACAATTGACGTGCGAACCGAAAGGTGCGAGCGAATCGGCAGACCACGAGCCGGACGCCCGATCTCTACTATATACATTTGGCACTAAATTCATGGATCAGAGCGGGAGAGTCACCGGGCCCAGGCGCGGGCCGGTCACGCGGGGCACACGGGCGGGCGGCAGCAGTCGCAGCACAGCGCGGCCGAGGCGGCCGAGGCGGCGGCGCAGGCGGCGCAGGCGGGGCACGCCGCGCACGCCGCGCACGCCGCGCACACGCTCACCACGTACTGCGGCGCCAGCACGAGCGCGCGCGCGCACAGCTCGCGGCACGCCAGCGCCTCGATCAGCGCCAGCGTCTGCCGCCGCTCGTGCCCCATCAGGCACACGGTCGACTCCCGCACCACGCCGTACAGCAGCGTCAGGTACCTGCCGCACAGATTCGTCGCTGCGGTTAACCGGTGGGAGGTGCGCCTCCCCGGCTCCGAGTGCGGAGTCGGTCGAAGCGATCGAGATAGATCGTACGAGTGAGTGCATCGACATGAAAGTAACATTCGTTTAATAGTATTAAAACGATCGTAAAGCGGGCGACTCTCACCTGTGCTTGAGCGCCTCCTCCTCGCGGCCGACGAAATGGTTCCGCAGGTAAGCCTCCAACTTCGCGCGCTGCTGGTTCAGCTCGGGGAAGTCTATGAAGAACCTCGAGCACATGTAGCGCTCGAGAGTTTTGATCTTGTCCGGTCGCGCGGGCCTGTAGGCCTTGGCCAGCAGGGCGCAGTATTTCAGCAGCCCCCCGCCGCGAATCTCTTCGGGTTGCCGCGTCGCGATCAGTTTCTCAGATAGATGCAGAAGCGCCTCGTGAAAATCTCCGTACACCGATTCCCCGACCACGGTCGGATAGAAGTTCTCGCCGATCGGTAGCTGGGCGCACTCGTGGAACGCCAGCAGAGAATCCAGCGCGATCTGGAACGAGTCCACGGAGAACTCGAACTGGCGGCGCATCGTGTCCACGAACTTGAGCTCGACGGACTTGTGGCCGCGCGAGTTGCCGAGCGAGATCAGCGACCAACGGTCGCCGTCGGAGTTGACGCGGACCATCTTGGATACGTAGGCTTCTTTGAGGCCGGCAGAAGAGGCGCGCCGGCGCGGGGTGGCCGGAGGCATCAGGGTGGCGAGGTGGTTCAGAACGGCGGCCTTAACGCGATCGCAGTGGCGAGCGGTGGGAAGTTCAGCGGTGAAGATGAGGTCTATATCGGAGTACGGCTGCGGGCGGTCGGCCAGCACGTGGCTGGCGGCGCCTCCGTTCAGACGTACGTCACGCACACCGACGCCCGCGCCGCCCGCGGCTTGCGGGGCCTCCAGCCGAGCGCGCACTCCGGCGACGAGTTCCCTCAAGCGCACGTGCAGCGTGGGGAAGTTGCCACGACCGTGGATAGCGACCACTTCGTCCATCACGTCGTTCAGTCGACGCACTTGCTCGTAGCTTAGCACGGCGTGGCGTTCTCCCCCACCGCATCCCTCCTCCGATGACGTGTAGCTCGATTCGCTCTGGAATTAAAAATTATAATTATCAAATGTTTGAAAGAACACCAAGAAATGTACACAAATATTGGAAACAGGAAGGAAATCTCAGGATGATCGAGCAATAAAATCTGTTTATCTAATTGCGCTATGCAAAACAATTCTAGGCTGAGCGTAATCGGTGACCAGCTCTTTTGTTAGAGTTCGGCAACCGGATAGTCGGTGAATATTAGTCAGTGACACAACAAACACTCCGTCATAGGATTTCCAGCAATACATTACAGTCGAACTCAAACAATGGCTAATGAACGTTTTTGTAATCTTAAGGTATCTTTAAAAAAGTGATTTGTCGCGGAGGTCTTAAATGGGCAATTCGTCTCAGTTGTTCAACGGTTGTGAAGAATAGAGCGGTATTTGTTATTAGTATTTTTTAGAATGTTTAATATGATCTTTTAGTCATGTGCCAAAGATGTCAAGGATTCCTCAATTTGCACTTGTGGCGACAAACACCCAGTGGTGTTTGCTTTGGCGGGCACTCGATAAAATTTCGAGTTCATCAAATACTTGACCTGCGAATCGACGAGGTTACTAGATAAGGTTCCGTTGGCGCATTTTTGCGAAATGAATGCCTGAGTTATAACATCATTTGTTATCAGCATTATGGTTGTTGCGAATTATTAAAGCGGAAAATGACAATTGAAAATGTTCGAGATTTATGTTTTTTTCGTGTTTCAAGAAATAACACCATCACAACTATTCTCGATTCTAATAAAACTACAATAATATAGTTCAAAGTGCTATACTAATCCCATCTTGAGGTTCCCATCCCCACCCAAGACAAATATTTATTAGGTATTAGATATTTGTATTTGTTCTATTTCCGGGTGTTAAATATTGTGGATTTAAGTAAAATAATTGTGATTCCTGTGTTGCCTGATGTCCGTAACATAAGTGCTTAAGAGAATTATCTCGGAGTCGTGTTACTTGTACACAACTTAGTTTTAATGTATCTAAAATCTGAGATATAAACTATCCTATCTCTCAAGTTAGATTGAACTGTATGTACAATGTTAGCAAAAACATATTAAAAACGGTTTAGTAATTTAGAAGAAGAATCGCGGACCAACAACGTGACACAATATTTTTATATATAGATTTATGTAAAGAAAACGATATATTCCTTTTCTTTATGTAAAAAAAAATTAAGTAGAATCGCGGACGAACAACGTGACACTATTTTTATATAAAGATTAAAAATATCCTTGGAATGTTTGTATTACAAAAATACTTAATACCAAATCCTTTGTAAAATGTGTCCCTTTCACACCAACTTAATCCAATAAGAATAGACACACAATTCAAACGAGACAAATTGTTTAACAATGCCTCCTGGTCCAACGTCAGCGCTATCGAGATCATAAATCAGTTTACGAGACATTAACAATCCGATGTCTGGGGAGATTGTGGCAGGCATTCGGGCAATGATTTTATATTGTAATCGAAAAATCATTCGTCAATGTCAACGAAAATCGGTGCGTTGGGTACCTTAAGTGAAAAGCGTTGGTAGCTTCGTTTAAAAACATACATTTGATCAAGGACTATTTAAATCTTTCAAAAATACTATTGAGAAAATTTTCCCATATATTTCAAATGGCATCTTGAGTGCGAAGGATGTGGGCGGCCAAACGTACTCAGAAACATATAAAGAGGAGTACAAATGCAACGGGGCGGGGATAGGCAGCAGCATCCCAGTGACGGAGCTACGCACAATGATGTGCAACATTACCCTTTTCTTATGAAGGCTTATGTTCAAAAGTGGACGTTTTTAAGGCCGCCATGATAGTGATGATTCTTAAGTAATCCAGTAATTCACCCAAGCGCTTTCCATTATTTAACCACCAAACAAATGCAACAGAAAACAAAATAACAGGAAAACATCTAATATCACTTAACATGACACCTAAGATTAAGAGACCCGGATCAAGCCAGTATCAATAAGCTCGACCACGTTTGTTACACTAATAACTCAACGCCCGGGGCGTTGAGTTGACTTGATAAAAGACATACTTTTTTATAAGACTAAGTCGACAAACAGGTATACAGATAGTTTTATAGTAAGCGTCACCGCAGCCTATAGACCAGGAGCTCCCAACCATGTGGCACGCCCCCCTTGGGGGGCGTAGTGGAAGTCCTTAAAACATAAATATCTACAAATACATCCACGGAACTCTTTGTTTTTAATTTTAATTCAAATAAATAATTTATTTGTAAAAAAAATGTGTGTTTTTAATGTTTTTAAACTTAAGTGGGCATGTGAATATTATTTTTGAATTGGAGGCTCAGTGAAATAAAAAAAAGTTTCGGAACCCTGCTATAGACTCTCGCAATATCATAAGGATTACTTTACGTGGTGTTGCTTTGTACAGTCAGTATATACACTTAGTACCTTGTCACAGAATATTTCTTAGTCTCGGTACTCGTACTATGTTCTTTCACTATGACAAGGTTCCTAAGTGTGGATCTACTTTGATCCTGACTGTATAGAAAAAAGTTTATTGGACCAAGTCCACAAAACATATAGTCCGCGTGATAACAAGAAGCGTCACTGTAGCCTATAGGCTCTCTGAATATCATAAGGATATCACCAGCCCGTTGCCTAATTTGTAACTTGAGGATATTGAGTCTCATTAACCAGTAATTTCACTGCCTCTCTCACCCTTCAAACCGGAACAGCATTGCGAACACTTGTATTTGGTAGAAATGAGTAAAGAGTGATGTCAATGATATTACGGGCCCGATGGCGCAGATAGTGATCGTATCTTATGTGCCATCGGTCGTGGGTTCGATTCCTACTTAGGATAAATATTAATATGATGATACTTGAGTTTGTACTGTGTCTGGGTTTAAAAATATGTATTTAAGTATTATATTTGTAATTCCTCTGTTGTCTGATGTCCGTAACACAATGAGATGTGTGAATTTACCAATACAGGTTATTTATTAAACTAGGGCTATCTTATGTAAAATACATAAATAGTCAAGACTTATCGATGCTATGTAATGAAGCACGATGCATTCATAATATGCAGTGGAGGATCACAACCCACCGAGCCACGGGATGATAACTCGAAACAATAACTAGGGCATTTAATTAACTTGTTTGTAAAATTATAATGATAAACAATTGTATGACTGAACAGAATAAATTAAACCGTATTCACTTGTTTTAAGAGCGGTCGATAAGGAACCGTTTCTTGAACTATTTTTGTTCGTATAAACACTGCTGGCTTGGATCGTAAACAGTGTTAGAAACAAAATCGACTTGGTAGATCGGCAGTCAGTGCATTGAAAATGTAATTCTAAATTCGTGGGTTCGCTACCAACTCTAGCTTCCTTGGACGCATTAGGTTTTCTAGAAAGCATTTTATTTTTGGTAAGTCAGGGATAATACACGCGTGAGTTAGTTGCCACACTAAGTAGTGTACGCTTAACACAGACGAAAATACTTTCGCATATATGTAATGAGAGCCGTGAGGTACCGACAGGGTATAATAGTTCCTCCCACTGCTCCAGAAGTCGTAAGAGTCGACTAAATTATCAGAAACGACAGATGGCGGTATATCCATCCGAAACTATGCAACTCAATTGTACAGCGCGGGGATGGGCAGCGGCATCCCCGTTGCGGAAACTGCATTCTGCGATTGCTAGCATACTTGCCCTGAGAGTCCTTCAAGCAGTTATTACTAATGGCTGGTGTGATGATGATGATATAATAAAATATAATTTTATAAAATTAAATTTCAAAGCTTTTGACAGAATTCGATAGGGGACACATCGGAGAGATACAATAACAGTTAATAAAATAAATACGTTAATAAATAAAATAAATAAAATACATACGTTTACGTTGATTTGTGTATTTTTATTATCATAGAATCCTAAATTAATTAATGTATTTGAAGAGACGTTACTTTGTATTTTCAGGTAAGATGAATGTGTTAATTTTGTTTATATATATTTAATAAAATAGAAGATAGGAGATCAATTGTTAGCATCGGCCATTTTTAAATAAATGTATTTTTCGTCCTTGTCCAAGTCACGCCAATTATGCAACCCAGCCATATAAGTGCTCCACAAATTGGTCATAATGTTGCCTAAATTGAAGCACTTATTTTGAAATTGGTTTTACAGCATAAAACTACACTTTTTTAGCAAACATGGTCTTCAATTGCAAAGCATTGACTAGGGTTGACAAATCGGAAGCCTTCGCCGAGCTAAAAAAAGTTGTCACACCCAGCCAGTGTCATTGCCACGACGTCCACTCTCGCGGTGTGACCTTGTTCAGGCGGTCCGAACATGAAGCTATTGTTTTTCCTTGATTCGAAATCAGTCGGTCACTTTGGAGGTCGAATGTGCAATCGGAACGCGGGAGTCGGCATGTCTCACTCTCTACTTTAAACCTTTTTTGTTTAAATCTTAGAAATCAGCTGTTCCCACAAGGTCGTGTGCCGAACTTATTTCGAATACATCGAAATGGCTCGCTCCATTATGCGAATAGTACGTGTGAAACCGAATTGATTATTTAACGTTGTTTCACACGATCCGAGTCAATATTACATCTTTGCGTTTCCCGTTGGGATTTCTGAATTTTATTATACAAACCAAAAAGTTTATATGACAGTTACAGGAACAAAAGGTTGAGCAAATTGTATTATTCGATTGATTGCCGAGAGGTACCGGCAGACTCTGCTGGTACCTCTCGGCAATCAATCTGCCGGGCAGAGTAGAATAGTACCTCCATCTGTACCAGTTGTCGTAAGAGGCGACTAAGGTACCTTGACTACTCTATGTACAACAGTGGACTTCCATGGCTGTGATAACGATGATATAATTTGATCATCAACATATTAGTAATATGTTGTACCGCTATCACTATCATTAACCAGATTTGGAAGAATTAAGAATAAACATAGTTTGATATTTAGGGAAGGACCATAAGCCTAAGTTTGATTCCGAAACTAAAGTTTTCAAAAGAAAAGATGTCCAGAAAAGTGCAAGCGGGCTGTAATCTAGTATCTATAAAAAATAAAACCCTTCGTTTGTTGAGTCTATTTACGAAAAAGCTTTCAAACGCATTTGTTCTCAATGGACGACGTAACTCAGGAAGATTTCGGTCTATAATTAGATGAATTGACGGAAATACGATTCCGATATGTGAATACTGCGGAACAGTGTCAAGTCTATTGACCAGGTACCAAATACCGAATCAACTGGGGGTTTACCCACTAACGCCCAGCCTCTGGTCTATTTTACAAATTTGAACGAGTACTTTATATATTACATCATGAAGGTCGACATGTTTTAAGTAACAAACTTAAAATGTTTCTTATATGTTCCAATGCCAGTTCTCATAGTCACAGACTCCCACGAAAGAAAGCCGAACACAATGGCTCACGCAATCCAAATAACAGTTAATTATAAAAACGTTAATAAATTACAGTTTTGCATCAGATATTGCATCAACGAGTTTTTTCGTTTGGCATTGACACCGCAAGAAGTTTTAGCGGAAACTTTAATTCGGCTTCTAGTAAAAAATTATCGAGGACAATCCTCGTGTCAGCGATCAGTGAATGAGTGGCGGTTTGCAGAGTCACGCCGGGCGTCACGCGATGTATGTAAGCTTGGCGTGATCCGACAAAAATATGACGCAGATTACATCGCGATTAATTGATACTTGTCTTTACATAGCAACTTTAAATCTAGATAAACACAAAATAAGGTACGGAAACCGACAGATGGCGGTATATCGGTACACTGTCTCTGATGTATATACCGCCATCTAACGGTTCCGGTACACCTTAGTCGCCTCTTACGACACCTGGTGTAGTGGGAGGTATCTAATCCGCCGGTTACTCAAGGCACATATCGCTCGTTTGCAAGAACATCGACACAACTCGAAAGTAACTAAAGTTCTAAAAAGAACACTGACGTGTGGTGATTAGATTCTATTTTGGAATAAATATTGATAAACTTCGTGTTGTGTCATTATTCTTGCAAAAGAGTGATATATATTTACAACAGGACAATGTCTGTTGGATTAGCTAGTTAGATTCATTTTATCCCTATATTATTACCAAGGGAACTACATAACCGCAAAGTAGTGTATCATAAATTGATACAAACACTGGGTTTCTCTTGAATTGCTGGGCTGAAAACATAATTCAAAAACAACACAAAAACTTAAATTCCGTTTAATTTTAACGGGCCCGAGCACAGTAGTGATATCTTGTGTGCCAAGGGTTGTGGGTTCCATTCCCAATCCGAAACAAATTTGATTGTTATGAATTTTTGTGTTTAGTCTGAATCTGGTTGTTAAATATGTATTTAATGATTAAATGTGTGCTTCTGTCTAATATCCGTAAGACAAGTGCTTTAAGTAACTTCTGCAAATAAGATACTATATGGATTAGAATTTCTAGAACATTCTAGAATCGTAGAAACACTTCCGTCATACTGCATGCAACTAATCTATATTATAATGTTTATTATAAAGCTGAAGAGTTTCTTTGTTTATGCTTAATCTCAGGAACCAATGGTCCGATTAAAAAAAAATCAGTGATGGATAGTAAATTTAATATTATAGAATGTATTATTACAGTACATTCAATGGATAGTTGAATATTGACTCTCCATGTATCGAGGAAGGTTTCCTCGATGGAAAGTCACTATATCACGCGGACAAAGTCGCGGGCATTGCTAGTTAATCGTAATAATTGTACACCAATCAAACAGATATAGAAATAATTGGATACAAATGAAAAAAAAATCCTATATAGGCCTTATCGCATAAAAAAGATGTAAGAAAATAGTTTGGTACTTAAGGGCTATGTAAAAGTAATTATACATAACACAAATAACATTGTATATGTATAAATATACACACATAATAGTAATTCGACTGATGCCACAGACAAACTAAGGAATTATTATTATGACAGGTAATGCTCCTTTACCAACTTTTTAAATACAGGGACTGCACGCATCTGATTTTAAAGCCTGATCTCTAAAGGATTGTCTATAAAAATATGTGGAATACACTGGCATTTTTAGCAACAAACGATCATCTTCTATTTGTGAAGTTTAACACTTGTGGACGTCCCAACTCGTTCAGTTTTAGCGCCAAAGGTCGTGGGTTTGATCTCCACCCAGGACAAATATTTTTACGATGACATTTGTATTTGTTCCGTGTCTGGGTGTTAAATATATGTATTTAAGTGTTATATTTGTAACACAAGTGCTTTAAGTGGCTTATCTCGAGATGTTGAGTGAATTTATTTATTGATAGTTTTGATATGCACAGCCCACCAGCCAGGGTTACTGATCGATGACAAAACACCTTTCAACTGGCACTCAAAATTGTACAATATCAAAGTATAATCATCTTGGAATGCACAAATTACCGACATTGCACTGAGCGCACGACCTTGGGGTTTTTTTTCTTAATTTCGAAATAATAGTTTGTTATTTGGATAAATCATTGTTTCGCTTTTGCGTGTTCGCCATGTTTTTTTTTATCTATTGTCTATTTATGTTCGATACCTAACGTGAATGGGGTTACAATGAGTTTTAAGGTACATAGAGTACTCATTGAAATTATGAAAAATATAATAATACATTTTACATGTACAAGTACTTAGCAACCGTTAACAATCGACTCAAAATCTTAACGAGAGTGTTGTTACACTCTCGTTAAGTCACTTTCCATTGTCTGTCTCTGTCCCTAGCTTAGATCTTTAAAACAACTACACTGATATTGATGCGGTTTTATATAATAGATAGAGTGATTCAATAGGAAGGTTTATATGTACAGCAAATGTATAATATAGTAAAGAAACACTGATAACTTTAGAAGTGTATCATGTGATATAAATAAACCTTTTTTATTTGTACTGCAGTATTGTACACCAGAAAAAAATATACGAAAAGTCCGCGAAGATATATGTCTACTTCTTAGGGATAACCCTGATTGATATATATAAAAATTATATGGCACGGAATTTGTTCGGGATGAACTTCTAAACTACTGAACCGATTTTAATAATGTTTTGTTCATTGTATACAGTTTAATCCAACTTGAGAGATAGGATAGTTTATATCTCATATTTTAGATACATTGAAACTCTCCACATGACAATTTTTATCAAATTAAGTGTAATCAAGTTGTGTACAAGTAACACAGACAATAATAATAAATATACACAACATGTTATATCATCAATGTACAGTAAGTAGCAATGTTTCCATGAAAACAATAGATATATAATTAAGACAGGACAACATCTGTCAGGTCAGCTAGTAAATTATATAAATTATCTTTTTACAACCATTTCAGACTAACATTATAAATAGCGATAGTCAATTTGTTTGTTTGTAACACTTTCACGGCTTTATCAGTGGAGCAATTTTGATCAAATCTGGCAAGTTGCTAGCTTAAGCATTAGATAAGAACGTAGGGTACTTTAACTCTTGAATGAGTTCCCCAGGGATGCTATGAGCGCACAGACGGAGTCGCGGGCACAAACTTCCTAATTTTGATAGAATTAGTCATGTTTTTATTACATTTAGCTTCGTCAAGTTCCACGTGAATCACCGTTTTCATAGAACCAAGCAGAGAACGTAATCCACATTTCTTTTTAGGAAATTTCTTCTATAAAGTGTTACCTTTTTTTCTGTGGACGTATAAAATCGGTTATTTATGTTCGCGGCGGCTGAGTGCGCTTGTGTTTCCGCTGTCAATGAAATGACGAGCGAACACACACGCGATCATGTGGTTCATGAACTTGTGGCTTTCGCGTGTGGAACGAAGCCCGCGTAAAACGGAACGTACATTGTACGTGTATGTTTCTGTGCAATAGTTTTATTGTTTTGTACTCTGGGCAATAGATCAACTTACCCAAATCTGTTAAATATAATTCTAATTATCCAGTCAAGTTAAAGCGCAATCGCTAAAGTATTTATGGATTAATATCGATTGCGAAGTTTACATTATGGTACTGATGTTCGAATTAATTGAGGAAAACCTATCTATTAATTAGTGGAGAAAAATAGGTAAACCTACGTGTAGGAAAACTAGTAGGCTACGGACGGTGCAGAAGTAGCCGATATAGATTATCAAACGCAGCTCCGATTGGTTGGGAATTGGACCGAAGGAATGGCGGAGTGAGGAGAGTTTCGCGGTCGCAAAATTCGTACTATTTCTAATTTCGACACAGCATGCGTGTTTAGTGTTGAGTGTTTTGTGTTACTAATCGTATCTTCGTACAAACAAAACAATAAATCTTCATTTTTTGCATAAAATGTATCGCTATACATCGAAATTAGAAAAGTATATAGGACGACGGGCACGATGGCGCAGATGGTAGTGATCCTATCTTGTGCGCCAAAGGTCGTGGATTCGATCCCCGCTCAGGACAAATATTTATATGATCATATTTGTGTTTGTTCTGTGTCTGGGTGTTGAATATATGTATTTAAGTAGTATATTTGTGATTTCTCAGTTGTCTGATGTCCGTAACACAAGTGTTTTTAGCGACTTATCTCAGAGTCGAGTCAATGTATGATACGTTGTTTGAAATCTTATTATTTAAAATTATTATTATATATTATATCTTCTTGTGGAAAGTATCTAAACTTGTAATTAAAACAACCTTGTATCATTATAATGCTCTCAATACTTTAATATGCTAAACATAAAAAAGATAATTCTGCAAATTATCATATCTGAAGCAAATACGTCAAAGTAATTTGTTTTGAAATAAATAATGCGTTATCTTGACCTTGCGTACGACCAAGTGCCCGACAATGGAACAGCTGCGGTAATTTTTATATATAACCATTGAATAAATTCGTATTGGTTATGTACACCAGAAACATAAAAGCATTTATTGCAATTTCACAATAAGTGCAATAATAACTTATAAATTGTTTGATTAACTTCTAGATTAGCATTACCATATAAATCTGTTGGTCTATTTATATTTATTGTATTTTAATTATATCTGTGTATATATGTATATATTCGTTTAATAATATATTGTTTATAGATTGTTAATCTGTCAAATCGAAAATATCGTTATCTTAATGAGAGAATGAACGTTTGAATTGGTGGTCCGAAATAGGTAATAAACGGTTTGAGGTTGCAAATCACGTCGAGACAGTCAAAGAGAGGGAACGGCTAAGGAGTAGAATAGGCGTTCTAATATTGGGAAACGAATCTATCAAGTCAGATATAGCGAGGGAAAAAAGCAAGCAACCACCTTTATTATAATTATCCGCATAACGATTTTCTAACACTTTTGATCGACATATAATTGCAGGAAAACCGATAGCGCTCGTCACGAAGATGAGGTGAGGTACTCTTTCCTGTTATCTAGTTTGCTGTTGCAAACATCTTTATCAGTCACCGGGTGGGGGGTGGCGGGGGGAGAGTTGCGAGGGGAATTGTTTTGTGTCACAGCCTGCGTAAGATCACGACCAAGCATAATGCCTGCCATGCAAACTGGACTCTAGCATTGAACGAGCCACAATGCAGGCGACCTACCTCAGTCACGCTTTTCGAATTTCTCGGTCATTATCATTGGCATTCACAGTCGGATATACGAAAATGAAATCGCTAAACGATACGAAAATGCTTATGTTAATGTCGCATACTATAATGTGCGGCTTATGTTAAATCACGCGGATCGCTTCACGCTCGCCGCGCCCGAACTGTGGCCACTTTTCGAAACGACCGGCATTCCGTCGATCTAACGAAATGGCGCCGGCGTCTGAACGACCTTGCCGCGATAATCTAGACTGCCAGTTTCAAAACTCAATTGAAGGTAAATATATATATATATTACGTCATACATCTAATACTGTTCGAAAATCCGCAATTAAGGCTGTCGTATATGTCGAACTAGTGTACAGCAGATGCATCTTGCATGTTACGACACAGATTGCGATATCGGCAGGCGATTGCGGTTCCAATAGCGATGAGAAAGGTCAGTTTCATATTTTAATCGCAAGCAATTCGCTCCAAATCGTACCATAAGCCGAATATGGAATAATGATATCTGACGCGCGATCGAAGGTCGCATAGGATTTTGAATTTTCAAATACTTTGTTGTAGCGTTCCATTATACGCTCGCAACCCAGATCTAGACAATGTTACTTTCGATTTCGTGAGGCTAGTAATTAGCATGGCCTCGGCATACGAACTGCGTAATGCGAAACGGAACTACACAGCTGGTGCGGTGCGCTGTACGGGATCGTGGCGTCGTCGCGGTTCGGAACCCAACGCGAAGGAAGGAAGCCATTTTCACTTTCTTTTAAATTAGTTGAGCTTCGTTCTAAATTTGAATCAGCTGATTGATATTGCGAGCCGCGCCATTTCGCAACTTATGTTTGGAATGACACGTAATTTGGTCACGCAATACAATTAAAATGTGCAGTGCATTGTGGATCCTTAATATTGATTTTTATAGGTGTAATACAACTATTATTCGTGCAAAAATGGTGTGGACTAGTTACTATCACGTCCTAAATAAATACATACCAAATTTTGTATGGTAGTTTCAATACGTATCGTAAAAACTTATTTATAAGCATTAGCCAAAAGTTACTTCAGTTTTTTACTAATAATTTTAAAAAATTCTTGGTCGATGTAGGTCCTATAAACATATGGTTAATTAATTTCAAATTCATGAGGTATACAAGCGAGCGATCACTAAGCAATGTTTAATTTAAACCGCTGTGCCAATAGCCACTAACAAGTTATTTTGTTTTTTCAACCCGATATTCTGGTGCGGTGACATTTTTTTTATCGTAATAAAATTAAGTGCCGTATTTATTTCTATACTTCATTGTTTAAAAGTGACATGTTTTTCCGTATATAAGTAATTAATTGTATAACATTATACAATTTTTATTCATCGAGCACGTGTTTCAGTCGCATGTAGAAACATAATTATTTTTTATATTACCTGTAGGAAATGTTGGCGTCAGTCTGTTGTTAGGTATCTTTTTATCAAACGATAACAAATTTTAGTAGCATTCAAGAAAAATATCTGTTTAAAATTATGAAACAAGCGAACTATGTATGCAGCTTTGGTTTTTTATCGTTCAATGAAATGAGGTAATCCATTCCATCCGCTTATTTATTCTCAAATTATCTCATCCGTCCTGCAATAAAATAGTATTTGCTCTTTTCGTTGCACACTACGGTAGACTTGATAATGTGATGCTATCGCCATGTTTAAAACACGCTACCTTGTTGGTAAGGTTAACATTTTGAAATTCACATTCTTTGATTCCAAAATCGTAAATACTCCAAATGTACACAGTTGTACTGATAGTCTTTTGTTTCAAATTTCACGAACTGTATTAAATGGCAGCCCGCCCACGTGCGGGTGTCAGTAACCCGGCTCTTTGGTGGAGTTCTTTTTTGTTTTTTTTTTCACCTCGTGTCACGGCCATTCCGTCGATGCGATAACAATTTTATTGTCAACCAGAGATTTGACCGATTGCGACAGCGTTTTTTCATTACATTTTTTTGCCGTCAGCTTATTTATAGGTTACGTCACAGAACAAAAGTGTTTATGAGAACGTGAGCAGGAAATTTTTATCTGTGGAAAGAGTGATTAGATTATGCTCCGGCCTGGTGGTATTTTTGTATGACCGGTTTACGTCATTTTACATTTTCATAACGATCCAATATTTTAGTTGTTGATTAGTATAACGCGATATGTTTGTGTGATGATTTTTTTGCATATTGACACTAACTTATGTCATCCCAAGCGATGAGATTGCCCACATGTCAAGTTTCATCAGATTCGAAATCGAACTAGCAACCTGAAATACAGAATAAGCCTACATTTTTATCTTCTGTGCTGTATCACACCACACACGCCAGTACATTTGCGATAAACAACTCTATATTCGATAGTTTAGCTTATGCTGCATGATAGTCTTAAGCTGTATTTATAGGGGAGGGGGGGTGTCCGCGTGGAATAGTTTTTTTGGGTACCATACCTATTTACTTCATCGTCATGTTTATTTTTATCGAATCAATGGCCTGAAAAATAAGTTTCAAGTATCTAGTTCTAAAAATAGCGATACTTCCATACAACTTTTCATCCCCCCTGTCGACCCCTTATAACCCTTATTTCGAATTAAAAAATAGCCTATATCATTTCTCAAGGGCTAAAGATTGTTTATGTCAAATTTCATCAAAATCGGTTGAGAGGTTTAAGCGGGAAAGCTTAACAGACAGACAGACAGACAGACAGACAGACAGACAAACAGAGTTCTTTCACATTTATATATTAGTAGGTGACTATCAAATCTGGGAATGCTGCTAGCTTGTAATTACTATGAACTTCTATATAAAAAATCTATACGCAGTCCGAAATTATAAACAAAGTATAAAAAGATTCGAAGAAGTTGTGCAACATGAAATAAAGACACGATCGCTCGCAACGCTAACGGAATCAGTCCATTTACTTGGTCGACCTTCCCACGTCCTTCGATTCTAGATCAAGGATCAAAGTAAAGGAAAAATGTCCAGTATTGGACACTCCTGCGCAGGTCTCGAGGCGAGCTGCGCGCGCGCATACTAAACGCGTCCTAGGGTGAAGCAACGCTTGGCACTTGACACTGGCTAGATATCCATCTTGCTGTAATGACCGTTATCAGCATATGGCTAGCTAATATATATATATGTATATATATACACAGGGATGCGGGAATGGGCAGTAGCAAACCTATTGCATCTGCCCAGTGGGGTAATTATGGGCAAAATTCCTCCTTTGATGGCGAGGCTTATGTATTACAGTGGACGTCGGCTATCGTCGTTACGTATCGGCTGATATAATGATGATGATTGTTAAGTCTACGCACTGGTAATACTTTTGAAAATGAATAGATAGTTTTTTTGGTCCTTTGGGTTTAGTTAAATAACTGTATTTTATTTTGTTTTAATCTTTCTAAATGTTTCTCTAATCCGCATTGAACTGGCGCTGGAATCATTAACTACAACCGGTCATATTAGAAATCTTTTGGAAAAGACTAAGTCTTACGGTTGACTGATGATGGCGGGTACTTCGGGTAGTTCTTTTTTAGTTTCCCTTAACATCTATATTGGAATTAGTTGCCAGTACAATGAACGCGATGTTCTTTTAAATTATTCTACTTGTAAGTACCACACCTGTGTGAATTAAAACAATAACAATTGAAAAAAGACTACATCCATTTGCTCATTGAAAATTGAATAAAGTCAATTCTTTTGTTAATATAAATAGAATGAGAAACTTACTCGCGTTTGTTATGTTATTAACAGTTATAGTTTCTCTTGATTCCATTGCACTACATTATGAACTATTAAAGTAGAAATGTTTAATGTTTATTTATCAATTGTGACGTCACAAACAAATAAAGTATTTGATATAATAATCTACTGTGTACCTCATTTACATTTCTGTGTTCCGGTTTGAAGGGTGAGAGAGAGTGAAACACAAGGTTGGCGATCATCTTTTTTTATTGAGCGTCTTTGTAGCAGTAAGCAGCAATAGACCTAGAACGATCTTCGGTTTTTAAATACGTTTAGGGCCTGGTCAAATATACATTGAATATGAAGGAAGCAAAGGAAGTTTATTTTGATCAAATTAAATGGAAGTTACCTCCGTTTACCCCGATAGGTATGATTATAAAATTAAATACATATTTTTATGTTAAGTCCCCAACAATCGATTTAATTTACGTCTTGACGTCCACATCGCGTGACGTCACCACACCTGTGCAAGCAAATTAACGAATGCTATATAGATTTTCATTTGTTTATGGCAATTTATATAGTATTAGTGATACCACCAAATGTTTACGATGCGATTTTTATATTTTAATATTTCATACATTTAGCACTTCGCAATACAATTTTAAATATAATTTCAAAAAATGTTATGTTATGAGAACGGTCGATTTCGCGATTAAGAATAACTATGAACATTTACTGTATTATTTTTACGTTTTAGCCTTGAATATTTTGAAACCATTCCAAAACAAAATCCAAGCTAATTCATTACCTATAACCTTTAAGGGTTTGAAGTTAAGTAACTCTGTTCGCCGTGTTCGTGGTAAAATGTACGAAGAGTAGTAAGAGGTAATTGAGGTACTGGAGCCGACAGATGGCGGTATATCCACCCGAAACAGTGTTATCTGAAATGCAATCGAAAGGGGATAGCAGCATTTCCGTTCCACGCTTTGTCCAGCGCGGCAATTATGGGCGAATTCCCCTTTTCTTGCGAAGGCCTATGTCTAGCAGTGGACATTTAATAGCTGATATAATGATGATGATAATGAACCCGGTTCCATGCTAAATCGGTTTCCAATAAATCTTTAATTTACATAATGATAACTGATTCCTAAACAAAATATAATTAAATTTGAAATCACAAAAGCTGACCTTTTGGATGTTGCAATTCTGAGCAGCAGAAGACCGAACGAAATCAATCAAACCAAATGGAGCCGATGACGATTAAAATTAATTGATTTTATTTTTTAGTTAATGTGCAAAATGGGTAATTATTTACGAGGAGAATGCGCTACAATTATAACTAAAACTTTTCGCTTAATTTAGCCCAATAACAAACACCTTCTAAAATAACAAACAATACATGAACACTTTTTTGAATTTAAAATAAATAATTTTTAAATGATTTACTATTCTTCACTAAACGGGTGAATAGTACTTAATTAAAATTTACTTGTGAATAGATATGGATATAGGCTGTATTTGATCCTAGGACAGTTTCTGTGGGGCTTGGTATACATTGAAAATGATGCAGCCGAAGCCGCGGACGAAATTATGTATATTAATATTAATTCGTAACAGTTTCATATAAATAAACTATGCCAAATATCAACATGCGCGAGAGCAATTTTCTTCACAAAAGGGATACGAAATTTACACATATTGACGCGTAATTATTTATAATGAGCCCTCAATTATCACCCCTCATCTTTATAATACATTCGCCATTGCTATTGGTCGAACACACTATCAATGAAAGTACACTCACCTTGACATATATTCTGCTATAAGCACGTTATCATATATATAAAAAACTTATAGTTCACTAGGCTTTTAAAATGAAATTTGAATAAATAAAACAGAAACAATACCTCGGCAGTATATCAGTCGAATACACGCTTTAGTATTTTTTTGGTATGTAAAACTGTTATATATATCATACTTGCTCTGACCCGCACCTGGCGGAGGACCGTGGCGAGCTGTCAAATGGCCCACGACCCTTCCTTAGGAAATAGTATGCAAAATGCATTTTTTTTAATTTGATAAGACAGTGGGCGCTCCTATAGATTTATTATCATCATCATATTAGCCATTGGAACTTTGCCAATAATTGCCACACTGGCCAAGTGTGTTGACAATTGTTGACGTGTTATCACAAAGATATCACTAGCGTGTTGCTAACCCCGTGAACTGAAGATATCGTGGACTCAGTAATACAGCAATGCTATTTGGCGGTAGAAATTGGTGAAATTGAGGTACCAATGCAGAAGACTCTTTTGAGTTCTATCTTTAGTATCCAAAGTTTGCTATCATAGCAAACTTTGGATACTAGGTGATGGTCAGTCTAAGTATGCTTTAGTCCTTTAAAAATAGTTTGACAAGAATTATTTTCTTTTTCTTTTTCATTTACGATTGATTTTACGTAAAACCTTTATTTATGTTACCTTTTGAAATATATATAAACAACTATAATAGAAAACTATTATGCAAGACATAAAAAAACTATTGCGACGGTGCCACATTGACATCTGTCAATGTAATCAAGCTATATTTAAAAGGAGTGCCGTGACCGATTAATACAAAAATGGGTGTCGCAAAATCTTAAGGTAGACCCATGCAAAAGTTTCTACCACTAAACAGTAGTTTTCGCATTGCTGTGTTCCGGTTTGAAGTGTGAGAGAGGTAGTAAAATTACTGGGTAAATGTGACATAGTGTCTGAAGTCACAATGTTGGCAACGCGCTACTGATAATACGAGCGTCTATAGGCTGCTATGACGCTTACTCTCACAAGTCCTGTACGCTCGTTTGTCGACTAAGTCTAAGAAAAAAAAATGCGTTTTATTTTCCAACCGCTCAGGTTACTTCACGAAGCGTTCCAACCTACATACCACGCGCATCCGCGATGTCAATTACAAATTGGCCAATACACTCTAAATACCAAGGATTCGCCATTCACGAGCAGCCCGCCTGATCCGTCCAACAATTATGCCTGAATTATACCCACTTGACTTTGAATGGTATTACACCATTGGGGATTATCAGGTGTTGCGAGCCGGTTTCATACTCGAGTCGGTTGGCAACTGGATTTTCTGTTATCAGTATGTTTGTAAATAATTATACTGTGGCGACAAATTGTTGTTGTCAATGGATTTGTTTTTTTTTTTTCGTAAATTAGCATTCAGCCTGATCCGGTTCAGCCTTTAAAAAAACCGGATTTTGTGAATCCAGTATTAAAACCTCACTAGGCAAGTTTACAGCAAGAATTCCCTATTTGTGAAGATAAATTCTCCTTTACGCTTTTAATGCCTAGAATATTTATTGATCTGATTTCAAATGATTTTAAATGAGTAGGTATGTAATTAATTGAAATTGTTAAGTGTTATCTTTGCTTACCATTTGTGTGCATATAATAGGTGGGATATAATGAAGACTTTTATACAGAACTGTCTCATAAACGAAAGTTGTCTTGGCGAATGAATACATCAACTATTAAAAACTGAATAAAAAAATGTTATCAACTACCATAAAAATTCTTATGAATAAATAAAAAATAAAGCCGGACTATTAAAATAAACAAAAGAATTCTAGATATTATTATAACATTCCTGCAGTAGATACTACAAACAATAAGATAGCAAGAAACTCGCTCCAAGGTCACTCTACTACAATAAAAAGAACTATAAACAAAGAATTATTAATTATGTACATTATTTTTTTAAATTATGCGTGTTGCCATAATCGCCAATAAAACTGGAGTAATTAAATGCCGATTGAAGGTTCTGTTTATTGTTACAATTTCAATTCTACATTTGAAAATGTTTTTTCAAAACCCGTATTTCAAATAACATTTTCAATATACTTACTCAAAATATAAAGCGACAAAATATTTTCATCCAAGTAACAAAATGTTTCGACAGTTCAATTGGTAAGTTCTTAATTTGAAACACAAAATGTTGCAGTCGTTCGAAGTTCGAACTCAGTCGATCGCCAAGAATCCCGCGCACCGATCGACGCATGCGCAGCGCTCGTGCGCGCCCGCGCGGAGCATTGCGTGAGCGCACGATCGCTTGCGGATTCCTGACTTTGGGCATCGTTGTTGCTATGTACTCATTCGGCAATGTAAAACTAACAAATTACTATAAACCCGCCATACCTATATAGGACGTGGTCAGTTCAAACTTTAAAAATTCAGGTACTTGTGCTTTTATAATTAACGTATTATCTCGTTTTCTATTATTGCTTAAGAGTTGAATTTAACTTTAGAACGCTTTAAATCCTATGTGTATGAATACGTCTAATTTGGTGGGTACTGCGAAACATTATGTATTACAAGTACCTTCACATTGCGACTGTCTATTGTGCGCAGTAACATTCCGTATCGTAAATATTTGAAGATTAAAAATAAAGTGTAACAGTCATCACGCGATTTTAATCCGTATCAAACATCCGCGAACGCGAATTCAAAACAAATTAAATGACATTGCGTCATAGAAACGGGCTGTCTCGAGCGATCCGTGTAGTATGAATCACTGCCTACGTGGGAACACAGTCTGGAAGCGACGGGTGCGCACGAGAAAATTTCCAGAAGCTAACAAATAATCTATAATCCTACTCGACATGCATTGATAAAGGCCCAAACTTGAAAGTCGTGCGTTTACATCATCCGTTCTAATTATCGCGTCAAAACGAGTTTTCACGTAGCTAGTAGTGTGTGGAAAACGTGTCATACGCCAGCTGATAAGGGCACGGCTTCCTGACCGAACGAATCGTCGTTTTCACCGCACGTAGAAAACACATCTGCATAGCGACACGCCGCCACGCCAAATTCCAAAGCGTAAAAGCGCGTAACTAATGCGGACACTTTACTAGAGTACCCACGCACAATAATTATTTTCTACAACTCGCTCGTCTATTTAGTGCCACCTTAAACACTTACCGCTAAATCGTCGAGCGTGTCGCACACGGAGATTAGGGACGCGTTGTCCGGGGTCACTTCTATGACTCCCATCTTGAAATAATCAGATAAATCACAACAGTCAACTTGTTTGTCCTCAGGAGTTTCGATCACACGGAGGGCCAGCGGGCCGTTTGCGTGCGTCTATTTAATCCTGACAGTCGACGGGTAATGTTTGCGAGTGACGCGTGAATCGGTGAGTTTTAGGAACACAAAGCGCGAGACGACCTCACGCTGCCACCGAGCCGCGCGGACTGACGCTTGACGCTACTACTCCGACTTCGGACAGTGAAAGGGTCTTGACGTCACGTATACGATGACGCTCCCCGCGCCCCGCGCCGCACGCCGCCGACTTGTTGCTACATCTGCGCTCTCGCTCGCACACAATGTCTCGGCGCCATCTCTCGCTCGCTCATTGACACCAAGACGTTTGATTAAGCGTATTCATACATCCAGAATACGCGTTTTGCACTCAACACATTTGCTATTTTTCATATATATGAACAAAGAATTTGCGACCTTTAAAACTGACATACAATGTAGGTCCGCGTCGAGTGGTTTTGCAACTGCATATTAAATAGATTTTAATTATTAGGCTCTTATTGTAAATGCCAAATGAATATGGCAACGTCGGACTTCTTGTAATTCGTGAAGGTTGCTAATTTAGACTAATACGGGGTGTCGTAGAGCCTACGAGCTCACGTGGTCGTAGTACAGATCTCCGGGTCCCGCGCTACGACGTAACGGGACTCTCGTAGACGCAGCCTACGTTCGTAGCGCCAGACGGGATGTGGCTATATTAAGTACGTTATTTTCAGATAACTTTCCATTGCCACACGCGTATCAATTAAAAATAATTGATTACAATTGCAAATTGCTTTTCTAAACTGCAAGATGGATCGGCTGCATATGTTCTTGAAATTAATATTTAAATGGCACCTTGTGTAGTCGAATGTAGTAATTTTGCTGATGGTTCGTGGTCTTTATGACCTTTTACTAATAACGAAACCTTTACATAATGTTAGACGAAAAGTACTAACGGACAAGACTACCTTGCTGGGTCATTTGCATAAAATTATATCGAGTCGAATACTTTTAACTCGGTCGATTATGCCTTTATACAGTGTTGTAAGTTTGTTATGTAGTTATTCGTAATAGAAATTTGATTGAATAGGTCATTTATTTGAAATCAACCTTGTGTGGCTGATATTTTAACTTATCGAATCGGAATGTTTTTATCAGTACAGAACAGTACAGTAGCAACACTGTTGTAGCAAAATAACAAAATACTGTGTAATTTGAACTATAATACATACATTCACATGATGTAGACCTAATACAAAAGGTCGTTTGTATTGGTACCTCATTCTCACCGCCAGATAGCAGTGTTTGCATTGCTGTGTTCCGGTGTAAAGGGTGATTTTCCAAAGTAATGTGGCGTAATCTTCAAGTCACACACAACGTGTTAGTGATATTCTTGCGGATATCAGGAGCGTCTATTGGCTGCAGTGACGCTTACTATCACGCGGACTGTCTGTTTGCTTGACGATTAGGGCTAATAACATAAAGAACAGTTTGTGAAGTTATTGTCATATGTAGAATGTTAAATATTACTGCAAATTTGAATCATTAAATTGGAACCGATTGTTTGTACTTGTATACTACTACTATTATAAAGAAAAAAAAATTGTTTGTAATCAGAAAACTATTAAACAGTTTGTAAAGATAAAGTATAAAGTGACTAGTATAATTGAATACAAATAACTTTTTATATTTTCCAGAATTAACATAAGCTGTAAAATACACCATGTACGAGTATGTATTAGGTAGTTTCCGGAACATTTTATGACCACACGATCTCAGCTTAATAATACTAAAAATGCTCAATAATTTGAATTATTTTACTCAAAGATTACTAAACCTTATTTATTTACCTTATTATATACCTTACCTTATTTTATAGCAGTAACATTCATAACCATATCAGCTGCCGGACGTCCACTGTAGGACATAGGCGTCCACAAGACAAGGGGTGAAAGAAGGTAGGTACCCTTCTATGACGGTGTGCTACTGACACGTTACTAATTAAGATATATCAAAGCATTATTATAGCTTTTTAAATTGTTTAAAACTTGTTAAGCAAGTAATTTCTAGACCTGGCTGGCATGACCAAACCCGAGAGTCTAACTTTATGCTGGCCATTTTCTGTACCTGCAAAGCCAGTACACTAATTGTAAAAATAAAAAAGAGGCGAAATTTGCACTACATCTCATCATTGATCTTACTAAAATTAACACCTAAAGCACTTGTGTTACAGACATTAAACAACAGAAGAATATAATATTTAAATACATCTTTGACACCTGAACACAAAACAAAAGTACATCGGATGAATATTTGGCCTGGGTGGGTATCGAATCTACGCCCATTGCCGCACAAGATAGGATCACTACTATCTACGCCAACAGGCCTGTCAAACGATTTGCTAATAACATTAACCTTTTTAATACAATACAAAATTCTTTAGTGATCTATTATTATTTTGATTATCTTAACCTTTGGTTAAACATTAAATATTGAAAAGTAAAAAAGTTAACGAACCGACCTTTTTGATTGTTGTGAACGTCAACACAAGCCGCTGGAACAACAGGCTAGTTTATTTTTTATCGCATGTCAGATTTGCCTAGGCAGGTTACGTATTGCCTAATATTATACGCGTACTAGCAACCCGCCTCGGCATCGTACGTGAGCAATGAGGAAAAAAGACCTTTTATGGTGTAAAATATTATGATCTACGTCGTTGTGTTCAGCCAGCGTTTGCAATGTAACCCAGAAAAAAAAATGTTTATTTACGACATCACATTAGAAACTTGTAAAATGATTAATGTTCCTGTACTTTATTATGAATGTATTATATACATAAAACCTTCCTATTAAGCCACTCTATCTATTAAAATCCACCGCATCGAAATCTGTTGGTTATTTAAAAATCTTAACATAGGTAAAGTCAGACAGCAAGAAGTAACTTTGTTTTAAACTATACATAGTTAAGAAAATAAAACATTAATAAATAAAAATAATTAAAACATATATAAAGTAAATAATTTGAATGCCGAGTACCGACAGAATAGAATAGTACCTCCCTCTGCACCAGGTGTCGTAAGAGGCGGTTAGGATCCCGGAACCAACGACAGATGGCGGTAGATCCACCTGAAAAAGTGCAGCTCAAATGCAACAAGGCGGGTATAGGCAGCAGCATTCTCGTCGCTAAGCTACGCTCTGCAATAACAACCATGTTTACTAAGCGCGGGTATTATGGGAAAATTACCCCCTTCTTGGATAGATTATCATCATACCAGCCATTGAAAGCCCACTGCTGGATATAAAGGGGCATTTGCCCATAATTGCCGCGCTGGGCAAGCGTGTTAGCAACCGCCGAGCGCAGCTTTCGCGACGGGGAAGCAGCTGCCCATCCCCGCCCTGTACATTTGACTTCTTTGCATAGTTATAGATTACGACACCTGGTACAGGGGTAAATATTATTCTACTCTGCCGGTACCTCACGGCCATAAAGTTTTTAAGTTATATATTATATAATAATTTATGCACCTCAATAACATTCAGTCGTTGGCACCTGTTTTAGCGACACGTGTAGCGGAATCATCCGACTGTCAAAAACCAGTCGCCAGATTGCGCAACTGCGAACGGCGCGACCCGACGCCGGGTTCAAGGTCAACGCGTGACCTTTGCGCCCGCTCTCACCGCTAAATTTTTATGCACCCGATAAAAATTATCAGCGTGTGTGCGTGTTGTTTGTCAATTGTGATTTTGGTGCGGGCTGCACTGCGTTGTGTTACTTAATAAAAACAATCTAAATGTTTTTATTAAGTAAAAATAACTTGGGCCTGTCTGAAGTTAATATAAAAAAACAGAGAGAAATTGCGTTTCATTTGAAGTTACTTTTAAAACCAAAAAATATAACTGGTATTTTTTGTTTTAAAAGGATTTTGAAATTGGATTTAAAAACGTTTCGTTTACATAAGGAAGACCTTATAAAGGTCGCTTGCATAGGTACCTCACAACTATTTCTACCACTAAATAGCAGTCGTCGCATTGCTGTGTTCCGGTTGGAAGGGTCAGAGAGGCAATGAAATTACTGGGTAATGTGACATATTTTCAGTTCACAGGGTTAGCTATACGCTAGTGATATAATTGTGATGACACTAGCGTCTAAAGGCTGCAGGTGACTGACTGTGACTGCAGGCAGCATAAATTTACCATAAACAGATCGTATTCCTTTAATTGTTGCGACGTTTTAAATATATTCTACATGCATACATATGTACATCACGTCAGTTTCCCATCATCTTGATGGACAGAAACTATGGATCTCTATTTGCTACGATCTTGGCGTAGTCTATTAATACACGCTCGTTTAATATTTAAAATCAGTGTCTTAGGCATGTATTATTTTCTCCTCTTATATATAAAAATAACAAGACGAAAATCATCAAAAACCTCGAACTATACAATAAGAATGTCATCGACACAATCGTAAATTAACCGATAAACAAGCTAAAATAACTGTCCAACTATTGCTGCAATAACTACCGAATTACCGATACCGATACACACAACCCTTGTATCTTCTACATTAATTAATCCCTTCATACACGAGAGCCGGCTTAGGGACCGCATATTGCATAATATTATTTGTATAAATTTATAAACAAATCAAGCAAAGTCACGTACAAGCCCTAAAACTGTGCAGAATTAATTGAAATAGATAAAAAAGAAAGTGGTGTTGTCGTTTATCGCGATAAAACGGTTAGATAACAAAACGATCAAAAATAACAGAGGAGTAAGCGCTGGACACGAAAAAGTTACCAACTATTACATACTTATGTATATATATTGGAGCGAGGTACCGGCGGAGTAGAATAGTACCTCTCACTGCACCAGGTGTCGTAATGGGCAACTTAGGTATCTGAACCGACAGACGGCGGTGTATCTATCCGACAGTGCAACTGCAACGCACAGGGCGGGGATGGGCAGCAGGAAAGAGATCGCTCTATGTTAGTATGTATAGGCCGCCCATTTTATCGCCCTACTTTATTTTTAATTACTTCGTTAGCTTTCCACTCGCAAATTCGTCTGCGAGGACTTCATCGCATCCCTGAGAGAGCCTGTTGTTCTGTTGTTCCGAAAAACACTCAATATGATTCCTTGACAGCTAAGCCAGAGGCAGATTAGAATGAACCTCCCACCTGGGCAGCAACATCCTCGTCGCAAATCCAGCACGCCTGCCTTGCGCGGCTAAACCCAGAAGTCAGTACATAAATATACATACAACTGGAGTGTCTGTTTGTAATATCAAAATAACTGCTTTTATTTACTGCTTAATTTTTTTTATCTTTTATTTACCTATATTTTAATATTTGTTTAAGTAATTTAATCATTTCATGTCGTTTATATGGCAGAACAACGTTTGCCGGGACAGTTAATAATGTGTATTTAAATAGATTTTTGCTATCTAAAAACTTTATAAACACAAATATTCATCATGCATAACAGGACCTTCATCATCCACGACCCTTAGCGCACAAGATAGGATCACTACCATCGGCGCCATCAGGCCCGTCAATAATGATTATAAATCGCTTCAGGAGGCTTATGTGGACGTTTTCCGGCTGATATGATAATGGTGATGAATGATTCCTTGGTCCTCGAGCTATCGAGAGGGATATTACAATTCCATATAGACGACGACACTAAGTTATATTTACCGATTTTGTAATCATATATTTTTTCTGCGGCTGTGCTATATATGTATTTAAGTATTATATATGTGGTTCCTCTCTTTTAGAGTCAATTATTGTTATATTAGACCAAGTCGTTAAACAAGCATACAGTCCGCGCGGTAGTAAGTCACTGCGGCCTATAGACGCTTGTAATATCACAAGGATATCACTAATGTGTTGCCAACCTTTTGACTTGAGGATATTATGCCACATTGCCCAGTAAATACACTGCCTTTCTCATCCTTCAGACCGGAACATATTACTTGGCGGTAGAAATAGATGAGAGTGGGTTTATGTTTGAGATGTTATGTGAATTTATTATTTTCTTTTCCATAAGAAATGTATTATTTAAAAATTCTCTCTTAAAACTCGTTGAAATCTCGCCTCCTCTGCGAGACGGTAAGCTCGCGCCCAAAGCGTCAGATGAAAAAGTATGTCATTGCCGAGTCAAGGCGAGATTTGATTTATCGATACAGGCGTGGAATCGATGCAGCGTGTCTACTCGATCGTTCGCACGATCGAATTCCCGTGTTGTTGTTTTGCTTAGACGAAATGTCTTAAGGTCGATTTGTAGATTATAATTATACATTGAGGTTGTAAGATTAGAATGTTTGTTAGTGTTAAGATTCTGGACTCAGTTATATATATCAAGTACTTGTAATAGGCGATGTTTAAACCCTAGAGATATTAGACAGGAAGGATATGGGTATAGGACAGGAAGGAAGGGTAATAATTTTGTTTTTTTTTATTAAACCAGTCCGACAAACTAGCAAATAGTCCGCGTGATAGTAAGTGTCACTGCAGCCTATAGATGCTCGTAATATCGCAAGGATATTACTAGGGCGTTGTCAAACTTGCGACTTAAAGATGTAAATGTCACATTACCCAGGAATTTTACTGCCTCTCTCATCCTTTAAACACTGCAATGCGAACACGGCTATTAGTTAGAAACAGAAGAGAGTAAGGTACTTTTTTAAGAGATCTACCATTAGTAAAACACAAAACGGGGAATTTGCCCATTGTTGTAGTCCATCCCCGCCCTATTGTTACTGCTTCCAGCTATACTGCTTCGGATGCATATACAACCATTTGTCAAATTCCAGTACTGATGCAGGGATGCAGTAAGAGGTACTATTCTACTCTGCCGGTACCACACGGCCTAGTAATGCTTGTGTTACATTCGCTCCATATGAGTCGAAGACTTTGACACACGGATTTCGTTTATAAGCGTACAACCAGAAGTTGTTTAATGGCGACATCCGTGAAGCAGGGCGCGCCCTCGGCAAGGACGCTTGTATCCGCGATTGGACGCCCGCGCCTTGGCATATTGCGCCATATAGTTCTAATGGCACTGCCTTCGTGGCGTAGGATTGAAGGGCTAGACGATATCCGTGATCTATGGACTACAAATTACAACACAAAACTAGCGACTCGCCCCGGCTTCGCTGAGGGATATTAGGATAAAAAATATACCTTGGTCTTTTTTTTAGACCTTTTAATGGTGTGCCATATATTATTTTGTATTATCTCGTCGGGTTCAGCCAGCGTTTGCAAGTAAACGCACAATTGTAGCAAAATTCCACCTGTATTTCGGGTACTTGTATCCTGCGGTTGAAAATTTATATTAACACTATAACAATTACATCTCCCATTATCTATACTCACCCATAAAGGTTGTTAGAAATCACTCTCAACGACCAGACAGCCTTTGCCTGTAAATCTCTTGTATGTTTTGAATGTGTCAACAATAAATTGTGTATCCGTAAATCTTTTTTTCCTCGTCTCATACATTGACCTGACTCCGTGGTAAGTAGCTAAAATTACTTGCGTTACGGACGCCAGACAACAGAGGCATTACAAACAAACTACTTAAATAAATATATTTAACACCAAGACACAGACTAAACACAAATATCATCATATAAATATTTGCCCTGGGTGGGATTCGAACCCACGACCTTTAGCGCACAATATAGGATCACTATCTTCGCCGAATTCGTGATATAAATATAGAATTAACAAATATTTAATTATTTTTTCGATGATCGATACGATCCTATCGATATAAGAATCGATAATCTCAAAATAAATTGACTGCGTAATAATTGATATTTAAGAGATAAGTAGAAAGGCGTGTCCGTGTGAAAAGTTTTATTTATTCTCTTACTCGCCAAGGAAAGTCACTTTAATTATATCAGTGAATAATATAATTATTATGGTGTGTGAACCAACCAGTTCTGCGACATTCTTTTTCGGCAAGGGCGTTGAAATTTAAGTGGGCTTAAATTATCATAATAATTCAAAAGCAACCAAAATAATCTTATCGAGTGGAATTACTTTCGATCTATTTTTACGATAACTGCACATTAACATTTCATCGCAGCCGTGAATTATATTTATTCTTTTGAGAGAAAAAAGTCAAAACTATAAACGAAATTCAAATCAGAGAAGTAAGCTGACGGGCCCAATGGCGAAGATGGTAGTAGCTCTATCTTGTGCGCCAAGGGTCGTGGGTTCGATTCCCGCCCAAAGCAAATATTTATATGCGGATATTTATGTTTGTTCTATGTCTGGGTATTAAATAAATGTATTTAAGTAGTATACCTGTGATTCCCATGTTATCTGGCGTCCGTAACACAAAAGCCTTAAGCGATTTACCACGGAGTCAGGATAACGTATAAGATGTTGTGGGAATTAAAAAAAAATCGCGAGATTATTAATTCGATAATACTGAAAACCTATCAATCCGCTTTGGGTCTGCATGGTGGTGTTTGTAAACCCGTGGACGAATGTTTGATGGTTTTTAGGCAACGCTGAGAAAAAGTTTCTACTTTGAATGTGTAATGATGTATGTCCTGTAAGCTGTCCTTGAATAAACACATTGTATTAATGCAACACCGTTTAATCTAGTTTTTACCCAGAAACCACTTCTTAAATGCCTTTAAAACAGGTTTTATTTGAGATAATATTTACTAAAACAAATCGATTTGTCTTTCCCATAGCGTCGTGCTACCGAGACTTTAATGGCACGCATTTTATGCATTGAGAACTGCTAAATTATATTTAAAATAATATTGACTAGACAATCTTATTACGTTTCTTACATCGGTTATGTTTATTCAAAGTTTTTGTTACCCAGTGCAATCAAATGATTTGAAATTATACTAACAAAGATTTATAGCCGAGAAAAAACTTGTTTAATTATTATGCATACAAGTTAGAAATTATTAAAAGTTTCGACACGTAGTACAGAGTAAGTTAATATATGAGGTAGAAATGAACATAAATATAGTATAAAAGTAAATAATAAGTCTATAAAAATAAATAAATAACTCAAATGTCAAACACAAATGTCATTCATAAGGTTGGCGACACGCTAGTGATATCTTTGTGATGGCACGATCGTTTATAGGCTTCGGTTTATCACTTTGCGGACTTCTTGCATGTTAGCTGACTTTCTCTAGAAAATAAAGTGAGGCATTGTTATTTCTGGGTGGTGTGATTTTTAAGTCACAAGCAACGTGTTCATGATATCCTAGTGATATTACGAGCGTCTATAGGCTACAGTGTCGCTTACTACCAAGCGGAACTGGTCCTCAGTCGACCTGGTCTAATAAAAAAGAGTAAAGGTAATCTTACGGCAAAATTTGTATCAAGTTTAAACGTGTTCTAAAACAAAAACGATCGTAAACTATCTAATGGTTCACTATTATTAATGTCATGATAAAAAAAAAAACAGGAAACAGTCGAGTCTGCACCACACCCATTTAATTTTTATTCTGTTCCTTAATTGGAAATGTCATGTCTCTTTTTTTATTCGGAATTCAAATTGATTGTAATAAAATTTGTTCGAACACGGTTTGTCCGACAACATGGTTATTTGAAATTTTTTGAGTTCTGTTTTTTTTTTATTTCAGTTTAACTGACACGACGAACATTTTCCCGTCTCGACTGTAATGAATATTGGGCTCAAAGTTGCAAAATCACTTAAGTCAGACTAAAACGATGAAAACGATATTTTGCGCGCCAACTGTCAAACGACTGACAGCTATGTCAAACGCCATTATATGTTTTTTTATGTTCCCCGCTATCTTCCTAGTGATTAGTTGATTTTTTCATATGAACCTTCTATAAATAACAAGTACAACAAAAAAATATAGCGAAATCATACGGTCCGCGTTATAGTAAGCTAACTTTTTGACTTGAAGATATCACGTCACAATACCGCGTAATTTCACTGCCTCTCACTCTTCAAATCACAAAACTGCAAATACTGTTAGCCGGTAGAAATAGGTCAGGTACCAATGCAGACGACCTTTTGTATGAGATCTACCTCACATCTTGTGGGTACACGTCTTGCGTTATGTCGTTTTGTATCGAGAGATTATGTCTAATTGGCTATGCCCGATTCATGTTCGTTCATCATACCAGCTATTGAAAGTCCACTGCTGGCCTCTCCACGAAAGGTTTTTTGACCATAATTGCCACGCTGGGCCAGCTTGATGGTTGCTTGTTGTTACAGAGCGCAGGTTTTGAAAAAGCGATGCTGCTGCCCACCCCCGCCCTGTGCATTTGAGCGGCAGTGTTTCGGATGGATATACCGCCAACTGTCGGTTCTGGTACCTTAGTCCCCTCTCACGACACCTGGTGCAGTGGGAGGTACTATTCTACTCTGCCGGTACCTCACGGAAAAACGGTTCGTTATATCACTATAATTTTAACATAGTAATAGTTGTATGATAATACGCAATCGTCCACAGTGCAACTACATTCTATCGCCTTGTTTGCACGTAAACGTTTTAACGAACGATACATCCGATCCACTACTCTATTTTAAAACTTAACACTAAGTCATAGAGCACATCACATTGTACAACAGCTGATCATTAACTTACAGTATATTACAACTTGACATTTATTAAACACAAATTAGTGAGTTATTGTTGTTTAATGAAGTCGTTTAGACAGCTTTGTAGTTTTATTTTTTAAATGTATAGTACGAATAATTTCATCGTATTATATTTTTTTGCCGTAAAGTACCGACAGAGTAGAATAGTACCATGAGTCGTAAGAGGCGACTAACGTACCGAAACCAACAGATACAGAGAGGACAGAATATAGCTCAAATTTACAGAGGGGGTATGGGCTGCAGTGGCCCGGCGCAAAAGCTGCGCTCTGCGATTGCCAACACGCTTGCCTAGCGCGGCAATTATAGGCGAAGTTCCTCGTTTCTTAGAGAGGCATATGTCTTGCGGTAGACTTCCAATGACTGATATACAATGATATACTGATATGTTTTATGTCCCTTTGTAAACTTATACCGTATTGAAATAACGTATTCAGGTTTAGAAATACATATGTCAATTTACCATTCTTATAATAAAAACGCGAATAAAAATAAGGAGTTCTTAAGAATAGACTGAACCAATAACTGCATTTTCATGACAATTGGCTAACATTCTATAAATATACAAGTTGCAACATCCGGCTCAGTCTGAGATTAGGCGGATAATTTTGATATATATTTACGCTCATGAAGTATCATGGCATGGGGTGCCGGGAAAGTAAAATATACCTCCCCTTGAACAAGTGTTGTTGAACACGACTATGATACCTGAAACAGCGTAGCAAGCTACCGTTTTCGACCTTGTGTCGTTAGAAGCGACTAAGGTACCGAAATCGACAGATATCGGTAAATCCATCCGAAATAATGAAACTCAAATGCACAAGGCAGGGATGGGCAGCAGCATCCCCGTCGCAAAAGCTGCGCTCTCCAACTGCCAAAACGCTTGCCCTGCTCGGCGAGCGAAATTCCCCTTTTCTCAGGAAAGCCTAAGTCCAGCAGTGGACTGTGGACACGATTAAGGCTGAGTTGAGACTGCTAGGATGAAGATGAGAGACACAGGTGGTCGTTATAAAAGTAGTCCAGGAGAGTAGAGTACCTTCAAGATAGGTTCAGGCTATAAATATCATCCAGCACTATCTTATCATGCAGAACCGCGACCCAAACCGCTGCATTGATAAACGCGTACAAACCTACGCGTTTATATACGGTCACAACATCATGGGAAGCAGAACGAAATATGCGCAATATGATATTGATGTGAGTTTCTCCATAAAAATACTTATCTATACTATATATCTTCATCATCATATCAGCCTCAGGAGACTGTTAGGTATATACTTCCTCTACCTGATTTCAACTATGTGGAACCGCCTAAGTAGAATTTAACAGGCACGTTGGCGCAGATTGTTGTGATACTATCTTGTGCGCCAAATCTTGTTTCGATTCCTACTCAGGACAAATAATTATGACAGTGTATAAGTTTGTTCTGTGTCTGGGTGTTAAATATATGTATTTAAGTAGTGTATTTATGATTCATCTGTTATCTGATGTTCGTAACCCAAGCGCTTTAAAAAACTTATCTCGGAGTCAGATCAATTGAGATATTTTAGAAACTACTGTCGGAATGTCGGTAGATATTCGGTGTAATTTCGGTTTAAATTTGCTAAAGAAAAAAAGAATCTCTTTTTAATAGGTAGTGCGTCTTCCTACCATGATTAATAATCTCTACGTTATTACTATATTTTATAATAAATGTAAAAACTTGTACCACAATCTAACTTAACTCCACTATTTCTTTTGCTTAAAAAAAGAAATATATCGTCATCAAATCGCTGAGAGGTTGCTTCCCAAACCCAGGGTGTGCATCTGGACTGCACTGTTTCGAATGGATATACCGCCATCTGTCGGTTCTGGTACCTTAGTCGCCTGTTACGACACCTGGTACAAGGGGAAGTACTATTCTACTCTGCCAGTACCTCACGGCATTGGTACCTTACTCTCGCCTATTTCTACCGCCAAATAGCAGTGTTAGCATTGCTGTGTTCCGGTTTCAAGGTCGAGATAGTGAAATTATTGGGTAAATGTGACAGAGTAGTGATATCTTTGTGATGACACGAGCGTCTATAGGCTGCGGTCATGTTTTAACATCAAGCGGACCGTATGCAGTTTGCTGACTACATAATATTAAAAAATATATATATTCTTAATTCCTCACAAAAACACACAATATTTTTTTCTTAAATTTTACTACAATGCCTAAGAAATGCACTAGGTCAGGAAATGTCTAGTATCTTAAGTGTCTATCTAATATATCTTTATATCTCAGATATTGACTGATAGTGTTAGTGAAGGAGCAATTCAGTGTTTATGCGAACTTATCCTCCAAAATAACGTGTAGATATCGATACTGAATTGTCTTTCTGTCTGTTTTCTTATATATTACTTAATCGAACAACAGTCATTCGGGCCGCGTGTTAATAATCGCCAGGATATCGCGCTGCCACCCAACTTGAAGATGTTATATCACATTACACAGTAATTTCACTACCCCTTTCACCTTTCAAACCGAAACACAGTAATGTACTATTTGGCGGTAGAAATATGTGAAAGTTAGGTACCAATGCATGGCCTTTGTATGTGGTTTACCTTTAGCAATCTGCCTGTTTGGTAGTTGTGGGTTTGTTAGGATGAGGTATGTATATAGACTACAAGTGCAGCGTTTTCTTTGTAACTTGCGTTAGAGAAAGCCTAATGAGATCTGGATTATCTAGTCGATGTTTTGACAAATGGTCTAGGCTATATAATTTTTTCTTGAATATATAATTTATTCTTTTGTTCTATACGAAAAAGGTGAAGGCAAGAAGAATGAACAATGAAAAAATTCATCTAGTGTCAGGTAGCGGAAGAGACGACTGAGGTACCGGTATATCCGTACGTATATATGATCCGTACGCACCAATTCACTTAAAGGACAAATTCCAATTCCTATCTTCCTCTCACGAACATAATCTCCGTTCTTCTAATACTCTCTCGCTCTTAACTCCTTTTCATCACTCTAGTTTTTTGACAAACTCTTTTACAGTGACAGCTATACGACTCTGGAACGAGCTTCCGTTGAATATTAGGCAATCCCCAAACATATTTATCCTGAAACGCTGTCTCCGTACTTTATTTACTGATGCTGCTTCTCTAACTTTATAACCCTATTTCTGATGTACGTTATTATATAACATAATATTATATAATACATCAGATATATATATTTCAAAGTATTAAGAACGCATTATATTTTGGAATTGGATTTTACGCATGGACACACATATTCACAGTAAACACACACATATGAACACACACATTTAGGTTTTTCATATACATACATATATAATTTTATTATTATTATTTAATATAGTTGCTTTAAATTTATCTTCAAGATTGTAATAAACTTGCTATTGTTATGTATTTAGCCGATTAATTATATACTCTTCTACTCTGTCGCTAATAATAATAAAATTGTAGTATTATAATTTATTCTGTTTTGCCGTAATACAAAATTGTATATCGATTACTTTCCCCACAGGACTGGTTATACCTATGGAAAATGTATACTTATAAGAATGGAGAATCAAAATGAGTATACTGTAAAGGCACATACGGAATTAAAGATTTATTATTATATTTTTTTAGTTTCCGATCTCCCCAAGTCCTAATTCTGATCAAGGTCCAGCTGCGAAAGTTCTTCGGCTCCTATTATGATAATACAGAGTGTTACATGATTTTCATGTTTATATATTTGTACAATTACAAAATACGGTGAAATAATTCAGCCATGACTTTGAAACGTGGGTCGATAGCAGGCGATATGATAGCGACGCGATAAGAGCACTTACCGCAGGCCCACTGTGTTTAGTAAACAAACCGACTTGTGTATTATTCGAGAACACACACACACAATTGTGTGTACGATAAATACACAAGTGTTCAAGGCCGTTGGAAATTTTTGCTGGTGTCGGCTTAGCAATTGATTTACGAGGCACATTTATATATATATATTTGCACAGCTGATTGTAAATTGCTGTGGATAAATTAATTATTAAAATTGATAAGAAAATACTTTTGTCTTTTAGCCAATACTGTACTTGTGTACAGTATTGACTGGATGTGGGGTTATTGAGAAAAGGTAGTAAGTATGTTTTTAAACAGTTGCCAGCATATATTTCTGCTATTGCAGGTTAGGCTACGGTAATCTTCAGGCGGATGGATATCGGTTTGTCACTGTTATATAAAAAGAATGCAATATTAAACATTGTGCTATATAAATAATTACGACAACTTTAACACAATTTTTTTTATATTCGTATAACATTTGAAAGACCATAACCAATACGGTGAATAGTGTACTGCTTCTCTATTTATTTATTTATTGAACTTTATTGCACAAAATATTACAAAATGTACAACGGCGGACTTAATGCCAGTTGGCATAATCCCTGTCAACCATTACACGAAACAAAAAAAAATATATATATATAGTGGTACAAACAATATATATACAAAATAGATAAACGTTACCTACATATTTGTATCAATAAACGCAAAAAATACATATCATATATAAAAAAATAACGTACATCAATTAATTATCTCTATATATCTATACCTACTATATATATAAAAGGAGAAGCCCACTGACTGTCTGAATGACATATCTATTCAAGACCCTTAACTATAAGAAGAGCAAAATACTTGAAATTTTGCACAGGGTCTTCTTTATATAATAGCAAGAAAAGTCAGGAATTTTTTAAGATTAAGAAACTAAGAAAGGGTTTTTGGAAATTCACCCTAGGCGGTGAATTTACAAACATCATTTACCCCCTTAGGAAGGGGTAAAACGAGGTGGAAGTTCTTATGAAACTTTGCTGTTTAAGTTATTCTAATGTAATTCAGTATGAAGGTTCTACCTTAAAAGTCATGAAACACGTGTAAATTAGTTTCAAATTTGCCTTTATATATTTCGAAGGGTTTGGAATTTTGATCGCGTTGGTCGCAGGCCCTACTGGAAATAACCTGATATGATGCTGATGACGATGAAGAAACTAGGCAGTTTTAGTGCAAGGATCATTAATTTATTTTTGTCCTGTTAATTGCAGCTCGAAATTAAAGTGAAAAATGATACATTTCTCATTCTATTTATAGTTGTTATTGATACGAGTTGCGTTGCAATTGATTCCGGAATCAACAGAATACCAATTTATATAACTGACGACAAAACAAAAAAAACAATTGAGTGAACCACTTACTAATTGAATTAACATATAAATGAATAATAAAATGTCGCGTTAATACGTTTAAATAATAAAAAGGTGACAAAAGTTGAAAAGAAATAAATGCATTTATATCAGAGACCTGCTGTCACACGTGGCTGCACTCGCGTGGATAGTTGAAAGATCCCTTAAATATGTTTTTATTTAAATAAGCACTTCTACTCGTCAAAACAACAAAAAAAGATCTAAAAGCTAAGATTTGTTTGTTACAATTGTTTACAAATGAGCAATGACCCTGGTAACCTTATAGTGTGTAAGAGTCATTAAAACAAATAGGCGATACAGTGTCCTACTTTAATACTAGTTTGCTGGAACCAGTCGGGTCTTAAAACTAAGTTTATAGCAGGTTCATTACGCAAGCCGAAAAGAACCCTGCTAGAAAAATGTTGTTGATATGGGTACTAATAACACCTAATGTTGGGTATTATTGGAAACCCATAGCGGCGTTGGCTTGTTTTTGATAATCAATAGCTAATGCATCTTATAGCATATTGACATGCAGGTATAAACAACTGAAGTTACGCCACAATAATCAAAGAACGCAGACGAAGTCGCGGGCACAGCTAGTATAAGATTAAAATACAGATTAAGACGCTCGCTGATAACGACTACATTAGTGAAAGTGTTTATTTAACAATTAATTCATTCTATTGAGTTTGTTAGTTACAAACATACAAAGATATAAACTTGATTACATGTTCCATTTAAGTATAATATGAATTTAACTATTTTAAAGATTATATGTAATTTATAATAATAATAGAAATAATATACTCTTATGTACATAGAAATAATGTTACAGCTGGTGGAAGTTGGAAGTGAACTTAGTACAAGAAAAAAACATGCATACATTTAAACATACATATACACACATAAATATATATATATATATACATATAAACATACACATACATTCAAATACATGTAAAGGATATAGTTACAAAACAAGGAAAATCAAAGAGACAGATATACTCATTCCACTCATCAGAATACTCATTTCTATCTTTCTATATATCTCACTTCAAGAGGAATCGCATTTCACAAACAGCTTGAATTTATTACTTCGTAAATATGTATTTTTGTGATAGTACTATAATGTTAGATTGAAATCGTTTCAAACAAAATATTAAACCTTTCTCCTTCACATACATATGTATATATATATATCACATCTGATCTCCACTTGCTACGATCTTGGCATACCTGTCTCGCCTCCCTTACTCGCATTATTCCTTTCATACACGCTTGTTTATTCTTGGTACCTCTTACCTGGCCCTTATATACCTCTTCTACCTGGTTAAGATATGTTCACCTAGGTCGTCCTATACCAACTCTTCCATTTACTTCCGCTCTATAAATTAGTAAAGACATTCTACTTTCATTCATCCTTTCTACGTGTTAAACAGAAAGACAAACGCACATATTGATATTACTAGCAGTGCCCGCGACTTCGTCCGCGTGGAATAGTTATTTTTGGGTACCATACCTTTTTAACTTATATAACTTATTTAACTTATATAAACTTTGAATGTCATGTTTATTTATATCGAATCAATGGCTTGAAAAATAAGTTTCAAGTTTCTAGCTTCAAAAATAGCGATACTTCCATACAAATTTTCATCCCCCATTTCGACGCCTTACAACCCTTTTTTTCAAATTAAAAAATAGCCTATGTCCTTTTTCAATGTCTAAAGGTTGTCAGTGCCAAAATTTCATCAAAATCGGTTTAGAGGTATAAACGGGAAAGCGTAACAAACAGACAGATTTACTTTCGCATTTATAATATTAGTACGGATTAATGAGGAAACGTTCCAAAGGATTCAAAAAATTAATTATTCTTGACATATCGCATTGTCCGTCAGCATTAACATATAAGCATGAAATTATGTGATATTATATGAACTGGTTACCCTTTTCGTCACTAACAGACGATATATTTATAGTAAAAAAAAAAACGACTTGTTATTATTCTCTTGTTATTTTTATTGGCGGGACAACTTTCAATTGTTTAATTTATCGCCGTGAATAATAAACAGGTACGCAATACAACACTTACGGACTCTCCGAAATGTTACGAAAGTTACTCTTTAACGGCTTGTAAACGCAGCGCTTTTTTATTTGTAACTTTATTTTTATTTAAAGGCTACGTTTTCAAAAGGTCACTTTAGAAAATACATTATTTTATTAGACTCTAGATCGACGAAGAAGCATATCGTCCGCATGATAGCGTCACCGCAGCCTACAGACGCTCGCATTATCACAGGGATATCACGCGTAGTCAACCTTATGACTTGCAGATTTGAGGGGCCTGATAGCGCAGATGGTAGTGATCCTATCCTGTGTGCCGAAGGTCGTGGGTTTGATCCTTAACAGGACAAATATTTATATAAAAATAATAAATTTATATAAAAATATGTATTTAAGTATTATATTTGTGATTCATCCATTGACTGATAGCCGTAACTGAAGTGCTTTAAGTGACTCCGAGTCAGGTATGAGATGCTATGTGAATTTTCTTTAGAAATATATTATGTCACATTACCCAGTAATTTCACTGCCTCTCTCACCCTTAAAACCAAAACGCTACTACGCTGGAACTGTGCATACATATTTAACACTCAAACACGGAATAAACTCAAGGACTCAGCATATAAGTGTTTCTCATGGGTGGGAATCGAACCCACAACTTTAGTCGCACAAGATAAGATTACTATCAGGTATCTCTTTAAAATTTTCGGCTCATCATAGCACTCGGAGACAGTAGATTTATTGTATTTTTTTTATTAATCAAAAATGTTTCTGTAAAAAGTTTTGTTTTTGTGGTAGGTATTTAGTCGGTTATTCAAAGCAATCTGGTTCTTTTCTACCCCCTTTCCGACACTATTTATACACACTTAGACCCACCCTTTATTCCCGCCGCAATAAGCTAATAATATTGAACCCCATTTGCTTGAAACTATTCAAAATTGGAAGATATGAGTGTGACATTAATTTGTTTTATTATATTCTACCGTTTCCGTGGGGTACTAAAGAGTAGAATAGTACCTCCCCTGAACCAGGTGTCATAAGAGGCGACTAAGGTACCAGCACCGATAGATGGCAGTATATCCATCCGAAAACAGTATAACTCAAAAGCCCAGGGCGGGAATTATGGGTAAATCACCCCCTTTTAGGGGAGGCCTATGTCCAGAAGTGGGCTTACATAGGCTGGTACGATGATATGATGATGGTGATGAGTGAGGTAGTAGGTAATCAAAAGATGGTGGAATACGTATCCAAAGATCATGGTTGAAATGCAATAGCGTAGAGTAACAATTACGGGCAAAATAACATAAAGACCGAATATCTTGATGGGGTTAATGACATAAAGGTTTATATTTAGGTAATTCATTATATATTAGTAGACCAATAAGTGTTACAGTGATAGTAGAACACAAAAGCTATAACTTGAAGTTTTGATTGAAATTACTTATCATTCTCATTTCAAATTGATTTAATCTAAGTCTAATTAATAAATTTGGCGCATAATTATATAGTAAGGGGAGAAAAAAAATCTATCTTATTACACCTAAATTGAAGTTTCCACAGCCTAGGGAATCGGGAAACTACATCTAAAAACTGTCTTTCTTGTAAGGAAGGGGAGAGAAGATTAATAGGCAGTCGGGGATATCGGAGAGAATTTTAAGTTTGAATTCGGAGCAATTTTACAATTAAAGGGGTGTGCTACCGGCGGAATAGATTAAGACAGATAATATCCACCCGAAATATAACAACATCAGCCATTGGAAATCCACTACTGGACATTGGCCTCCTCAAGAAAGGGGAATTTTGCCTATATTTGCCGCACTAGGCAAGCGTGTTGGCAATCGCCGAGCGCAGCTCTCGCGATGGAGATATTGCTGCCCATCCCCACCACATGTATTTGAGCTACAGTGTTTCGGATGGGCATACCGACATCTGACGGTTCTGGTACCTTAGTAGCCTCTTACGGACACCTGGTACAGGGGGAGGTACTATTCTACTGCGAAGCCGCGGCGGTACTATATTAAGTTAATTTTTCTTTGATACTGAAGCAACTAACGTCTTTAACATACATACATACATTGCGCCTGTGTCCCATCGGGGTAGGCAGAGACTATGAATCTCCACTTGTTACGATCTTGGCATACCTCTCTCGCTTCCCTTTCTCGCATTAGTCCTTTCATACGCTTGTCGTCCTATATAAACCTTTCCGTTTACTTCCGCTCTATATATTTGTGCAGTCATACTACTTTCATCAATACTTTCTTCATGTCGAAACTATTTCAACATGCCTTTCTCTATTGTTGTCACAACATCATCTTTTACACCATTTCGAATCTCTTATAACATATTCTTTAGTCTATCTTTCAAACTCACATCATACATACTTCGAAGTGCGTTCATTTCATTTATTCTTCTTGCGTGCTTCTTTTGTTTGTTTTTTCTAAACAATATCATGCATTTGATAAAAAATAGATAAAATTAGAGTAATAAAAATAACTTAGCATGAAGATTTATAATACTGCTCGCAAATAAACCTTGATATATCGCCGAACAAACGCGATGCACCTCGTTACTAGAAATATTAAATTATAACGATTAACACTCATTATTATAAGACCCGTAGATGTTTAATTACTGTGAATAATCCAGTATTTATCTTCGAAGGATCAATATCCAAACTTGTTTTGTAAGCTCAGGGAAACATGCGATGCTAGGCTTGACTAGCCTCTCTTTAAAAACTTGTTTTACAAATTGAATATAATAGTACATTAAAAATACGGGATTAGAAAGACAACTTTTCGGTTTCGGACGAACCTATAGCTGGACTTCTCAGACGTGAATTCCAGGTTGCTCGTTTATGAGCGGCCAACCTGATTTTCACCTGCGTAACCCGCAGCAGTGACCACGCGTTTAGCTACGGTCTCCCCCGCAGGCCTTGCGGGATCTGAGCGGGATTAATACCGGTCACCCGAGGGCGCCTCTGTCTTGACCTAGGCTTGGGTCATCGTTGGGAATTAAGTTAAGTTTTGCAAAACAGGACAGAGTGAGCCCGGCCGCACTAATGCAGTCTGTTATCGCTCGATGCGTAAGGACTGCACGCGTTCTATGCTCTACGAGAGAAGTGTATTTAATTGTGGAATGTCACTGATGGCGCAGATGGTAGGGATCCTATCTTGTGCGCGAAGATCGTGGGTTCAATTCTCACTCAAAACAATTATTTTAGTTATATAGTTTTCTTAGACCAGGTCGACAAACAAGCATATAGCCCGCGTGAAAGTAAGCATCACCGCAGCCTATAAACGACGCTCGTAATATCACAAGGATATCAATAGCGCGTAGCGAACTTTGTGACTTGATATAGTGTCACAACCCAGTAATTCTATTGCCTCTCACCCATCAAACCGGAACACAGTAATTCAAACACTGCTGTTTGGCGGTAGAAACAGGGGAGAGTGGGGTACTAATGCAGACAACCCCTATATTCTGGTCCGGTCTACCTCATATACCACATACGTGTTGTAACTTTTTTCTTTAGATAGATCACCTAATAGATTGCCGTGGAGAACCAGCAGAGCAGAATAGTACCTCCCTTTTACTACATGTCGAAGGAGGCGACTAAGGTACCGTAAGATGACGGTATACCCATCCGGAACAACTCAATTGTACAGGGCGGAAATGGGCAGCAGCATCCCCGTCGCCTAGCTATAGTACCCCAATCTTAGGGAGGTTTATGTTTAACAGTGAACGTGCAATGGCTGATATGAGATCACTGAATTCGAAAACGCCGCTGTTACGTTACGCGGCTAGTCGTAATGTAAAACGGCGTATTCCGCAATTTGTCTGCGACACACATACGGTCTTCGGTGTCGAAGTAAATCAGTTAACATGATATATTGCGAGTCATAAAATGAGGATGCAGAAAGTCTTAATTATCTGGTTGCGAAAATTATACACATTAAGTTTTCAACACGTTAAGAAAACATGATTTGTCTGCATTTACGATGGTGTTACTGAATCGGGGTTTATTTCTTAATAATAAAGTTATAGTTAATCTTTTAAAAGACTTGTGTTACGGACATCAGACGACAGAGAAATTACAAATGTACTACTTAAATACATATATTTAACACCCAGGTACAGAACAAAGATTAATGTCATCATAAAAATACATATTTGTCCTGGATGGAAATCGAACCCACGACCTTTGGCGCACAAGATAGGATCACTACCATCTGCGCCACCGCGACCGACAAATTATATTATGAATAACTTTCTGCCCGTGAATTTGTTTGCTTAGAATTCACTTTGCATGTCGCTATTTTATATGTTGTGTCGCTCACAAACTATTAATTTTCTGAAATCAAAAGTATCCATCTTTCTACGAGGTTCAAGTCCAAGCCACATGACAAACTTCATTAAAATCAGTTAACAAGTCGACACATAGAAGCAGTAACAATCATTGGTATTATAATGTTTTGAAGAAAAAAAAACAATGTTATGGAAAAAATATCTAAAGTAATCTGGTAAATAAAACCTATTTAGTAGAAAATAAAAAAAATAATGAATTACTGAAACACTAGACAATTTAATAAAAATACTCTTTGTATGTATGTGTATATACTCTTTCAAAATAGCGTAGCTCAAATGCAACACACCTGGGATTAAGTATTCCTGTCATAATGCTACGCTCTGCGATTGCCACCACGCTTGCCCAGTGCGGCATTTATAGTCAATTTCCCCCTTTCTTGGGGAAGCCTATGTCCAGCAGTAGACTTCCAATGATTAAACAAAATAACTGAAGCAGTTAAACATGCTCTGGTCGATAAGCATTTCATTTACAAGAGGTAGACCGCATACAAAAGGTCGCCTGCATTGGCACTTCACTCTCACCTATTTCTACCGCCAAATAGCAGTGTTGGCATTACTGTGTTCCGGTCTGAAGGGTGAGAGAGGCGGTGAATTTACTGGGTAATGTGGCATAATATCCTCCAGTCACAAGATTGGCAACGCGTTTGATTGCTATCACGCGGACTGTATGTTTTGTGGACTTGGTCCAATAAAAAAATATGAAAGAGGTTAACAACCTCAAATGCGATCACTTTTTTATACAGTCAGGATCAAAGTAGATCCACACTTAAGAACCTTGTCATAGTGAAAGAACATATGTAGTACGAGTACCGAGACTAAAAAATATTCTGTGACAAGGTACTAAGTGTACATACTGACTGTACAAAGCAACACCACGTAAATTCGTTCCGCGCATGATCCGACGCAGGGCGTTGCTCACGCATTTAAATATTAATTTATGGAAATAAACTATGACGTTTCGATACGGTATTTACACCAATATACTTTATACGCTGTTGGTGTAACAAAGACAACTGAAATATTACAGAGTTAGATATTTATTTGTGCAAACTCGCCGCCATTAGCGACCATGATAATGATGACGGCGATTTTATAATCGCCTAAAATATATAATCCCACAACATCTTATACATTGACCGGATTCCGTGATAAGTCGCTGAACGTACTTGTGTTACGGATATCAGCAGTTACGGAATCTCCATTAGTGCACTTACAAAACCTTTGTCTTGAAACTAAACAGTCTGAGCATACTAAAATGTATCTGATGTATAAGAAAGTCTTCTCTAACCAGCCATTGTCAAGTGACAATCTTACCTCGTTAAGAGAGCAGGCTGCACACGGCCGCATTAGTGCAACCTGTGTACACTGCGATTGGGACTGCACGCACTTGTAGACGAGTGCAGTACACTCTAGAATAACACGGTGTAGTCAATGTAATATACAGTATGGTGTTGCAAAGTATGGATGAAAGTAGAAAAACTGCGGAAGTGAATGGAAGAGTTGGTATAGGAAAACCTAGGCGAATATACCTTAAGCAGGTAGAAAAGGTATTAAAGAAGGGCCAGGTCAGAAGTACCAATAAAAACTGTGCAACTATATAGTGCGGATATGAATGAAAGCGATCGTATAGAACGACCTAGGCGAACATATTTTGACTAGGTAGAAGAGATATTAAAGAAGGGCCAGATTAGAAGTACCAATAAAAACTGCGCAACTATATAGAGCGGAAGTTGATGGAAGATTTGGTATAGGACGACCTAGGCGAAAATATTTTAACTAGGTAGAAGAGGTATTAAAGAAGGGCCAGATGAGAAGAGCCAAGATTGAACGAACGTGTATGAAAGGACTAATGCGAATAAGGGAAGCCAGAGAGGCATGCCAAGATCGTAACAAGAGGAATTGCGTGTTGATCAAGTAAGAACAGTCAATTCCATCGTTGTATTTAAATCGATTATACTAATCGACACCCCACATTTGCATCAGTCACGATTCGATACAATCTAACATGTCAGGTCGTGTTATCATGCACGTGGGGTGGGGGTCGTTGATCCGTTATGCAACATTATGTGTAACAATTGCATTATTTATTGCCGTAAACAATATCACATACGAGCGAGTCAGCTGTTCCGAGGCGACTTATTATAGTTTGCGTGTGCTGTTTCGTAAATACGTTTCATTACTCACGTCTATAGTTGTTTCTTGGTTTAAAATAAGCATTTGATCACATATTTGTATTACTAACTACATACATATATATATTATTGTTCAGTATCAGTTTATTAATACTTATAATGTGTTTATTTTTATTTATTTATATCTATATAATTGCTAATAGGATTGTTGTATATTTGTTTTCTTTATTTTACTAAGTTTACGTAAGATTACCGCAAGATTGCTGATTATTTACTTTCAATGTTTATGTACTTTGTTATTTAGTTAACATCCTTACTGAGTGATTATTACCTTCTTTTTTAAATATTAATAATTATGCATGATGTGATAAGAACAGTTAGTTGATGTACTTTGAAAACACAATTATTATCCATAATTTACTGTTACTTATGTTGGTAATCCAATATTAAATAAATAAGTTGACACAAGCATACGTTCGCGTGAAAGTAAGCGTCATCGCAGCGTCTAAACGCTCGTACTATCACAAGGATATTATTTCCAAGCTGGCATCTAGTGACTTGATAGTATTGTATCACATTCCCCAGTAATTTTCCTGCCTCTCACACTTCCAACAGTATTGTAATCTTAATCATCGTCCTAACAGCGATAGAATATCCACCACTGCTTCCGCATCCGTTGCCGCTTCGGACGTACCAGCCAAAACTTAAATCGTGCGGCTTTCTTTGGTGACATTTAAATTGTTTACGAAAGGGGACTGTATGGACCAGGCCTCTTTATTGCTGGAGAGGCTCTCCGCCTGAACGCGTGACGTAGACCTAATACAAAGGTCGTCTGCATTGGTACCTCACTTTCACCTAATTCTACTGCCACATAGCATTACTTTGTTCCGGTTCAAAGGGTGAGAGAGGCAGTGAAATCACCTGGTAATGTGACCTTCAAGTCACAAGGTTGTCATCGCGCTAGCGATGTCCTTGTTATATTATTAGGCTGCGGTGACGCTTCCTATCTCACGCGGACTAAATGCTTACTAATGTATACTTTCGTCACTAGTTAATAGATGTTTTACCGCCATTTTGATGACGCCATTAAACAAATTTATAGATTGAGACCAGTTGGCTTTTTCGTGCATGAAAAAAAACATCACAAATAATTAAATAAGAAGAGGTAATCTTAGTTTATATTTTTTTTTCACAAGCGGTACGATGTTTTTTGTTCTCTTGTGTTAGTGGACACACATGTAAGAGAGTAAATGCTTTTTTAGGAATCTACAGAATATGCTGGCGGGGATTACTAAGATTTATAAATACTTTCCTATTCTCGCTAAATAATCTGAGAACAACAGATAGTATATCTATTGTAATCAATAGAGTTTTATGCATTGATAAATGCTGAATAGAAATAATTAAGTAGAAAAAGAATAGATTATTTGTGAAGTGTTTATGATTGCCGAGTGCCAGTGAAAGGGGGACTGAGGGAGAGGTATTTGATGAAGTTATGCTTTAGGGTTGGGAAATATAACTTATCCTGCCCTCAGATATGGAAATTTGGGAGACGTAATCAAGCAATTAGTCAATTCACTAGCTAAATCCCATCGGGATCGCTATCTATCTCAACTTCCATTAAAATGTATAATTGATCGACTCGATTTGGTTGTTATAAATAGCTAACGAGATAACACGATGAAGGTGACTGTACGGATATCGTTCGACCTTAGAGTTGATTTCATTAATAATGTCAAATGTTCGTTATATGTGATTCGATAATGGCTAAGGACCGCACTCACGTTTCATCGAGAATTGTACGCCGATTTTCTATGTCAACTTATTATTGCAACTTAAAATATTCTTCATTTTAATAGACATACCTCAGTCATTTTTAAATGGTAAAAAATTTACGCAATAACATTCATATTAAATATTGAATACAGTTGTTGTGAGTTGCAGATAAATTTAAAAAGTTAAGTAGGCCTCGAGTAATTTGGAATTGATTTAATACAAAAAATAATAGTAAGAAACTTCAAATTCTGCCTTGAGGTACTGGCAGAGTAGAATAGTACCTCCCACTGCACCAGGTATCGTAAGAGGCGACTAAGGTACCAGTGCCGACAGATGGTGGTATATCCATTCGAAACAGTGCAGCTGAAATGCAGGGGGCTACAGCAACCCCATCGCGAAAACTGTGCTTTGCGTTTGCCAACACGCTTGCCCAGTGCAGCAATTTTGGGAAAAAATCCTCCTTTCTTGGTAAGGTTATGTCCAGCAGTGGACTTATAATAACCGGTATGACGAAATTTTAAAAAAGCGACTTTGAATCACTAAAACAGGTGTAAACAATGTATGAGATGTTTCTAGAAATTCATTTATTTATGTTGTTAGGCTTCCAAAAAGGTTTAAGTAGGATTATATGGAACTTTGACGTGACAACGTCTTATAATTCGATGGAGTCGGCTGCACGCACGAAAAATGACTTATGCGGCGTTACCTCGCTCTGAGGCGTTCCGTTTAAGGCTTGAAGTGCAAGTGAGCGCGCGGGACGAGCGTTAAAGAGGCACAATCGGCCCCGCGTACGGCAGCGATTGATAGTTCAATTTAGCGATGCACCCACGCGGTCAGCTGCTATACAATAATACATTTGCATAAATAAAATTAAAGCGTTCTTTAAAAAAAATGCAACCATTCCATCAGTATTATCTTATGACGTTGTCATGTTCAACTATCGTCAGTAAACCGATTTGTTTTTACTACAGACAGACCTCTTCAAAAGGTCGTATAATCACAAGTGTTTCGCGAACCTTGTCAACTGAAGATGCTGTCACACGTACCTAGTAAATTCACCGTCACCGTGATAAGTCGCTTAAAGCACTTTTGTTCCAGACGTCAGACAACAGAGGAGTTACAAATAATTATTAAGACACAGAACAAATAAAAATATCATTATTTAAATATTTTTGCAGGATGGGATCGAACCCACGACTTTCAGCGCACAAGAAAGGACCACTGCCATCTGCGCCATCGGGCCTGTCAAACATTCCCTATACTTAATAATAGAGAACGTTATCTTTAGGTACGTAACTGCCGGTGGAGGAATGTATTGGTTTCGGTGCGGATGTAATTAATATAAACCTGAAAATTACCTTATTAAATTCAAATTCCTTAAGATAATTGATAACTCGAATACCTACTTCAGAATTATTAACAGATAAGAATATTATTATAAAATTAAGCATGCCGCGTCTATCTGTGTATTCGCGGACGGATTGTAATACTGTTTTTATTTATCGACAAAGTGATCTTTTACATCTTCTGCTGAATTTTCACATAAACAAACAAAGAAAATCAAAATTTTCTTTATTCAAGTAGGCCAATTACAGGCATTTTAGAAACGTCAAAGATTATAACTTAACAAGACTTTATTACAGAAATATTCTTATAATTCTTATATACTCATAATAGCCTGCCGCACCAGGTGGGTCCTAAAACAAAGTTTCATGCTAGTTCACGAGCCACCAGAAAGGAACCTACAAGAAAAACCGGTGGTGGTAAAGGTTCCTTCAATACTAAATAGTTAGTGTTGATGGAACTCAAGAGAAGAGAGGAGTAGCCGCCTTTTGCAGGTACTCCTCTTCTCTCCGAGGTAGAACAATGCTATTCCATGTTTTTGTGATGATTTGTGTTGTTTTTATTGGTGTACGATAAAAAGTAAATTATTAGTAATAAATAGTGTTGGAACCCTTACCGGCGATGGTCCTAACAAACCGTTGGCTAAAGATCGGGGGTTTGATTCCCACACTGGACAATTATTTTCAGATTCTGTGTCTACGTGTTAACATGTACTCAATTATCACAAAAGTGATTCCTCTACTTTCTGAAAGTGTTAAATTTGTTGAACTTATTAACCACATTTACCTAGGTAGACTGGCTTTTAGCCGCGTGTGCTCACAAACTTCACCACAATTTAAAATGGACTTACGTACGATAGTTGAAGTGTATTCATTCGTTATCAGTTTCAAATGTACTTAACTTGGGGATTTCCAGCAAATTATTTACTTGCTAGTCGCTACAAGGGTATTTCCCTAATTAGGTATAGACAATATTATTTGATAGTCGGAATAGGACCTCCTTCTGGGGTCTGAAAACGCGAGGAACCAGAACCGGCAGCGGTATATCCACTAGATAGCCCAATTGCAACAGATTGCAGGTATGGAAAGGTATGGAAATACCTGTCGGGAAGACACGCTCCGTGATTGCCACTACGCTTACCCTGCGCTGTGAATTTTCCATTTACTTGTGGATGCCGATACCCAGCAGTAAATATATAAAACATTTGTTTATTTCGCATTAGGACACTTCTACATTACCGACATCGTCGTCATCTTGCAACCATAGGAACTCCATCACTGGACATAGGTCCCCAAGAAAAGGGGAATTTAGCAAACGTGTTGACAATCGCAGACATCTCTTCTTTATTGATTGCTTTAAACTTATAAACGTCAAACATTTGATTGTAGGTAATTGAATGAATTGAGGAGATTGCGCTGATTTCTCTGCACATAATGTACACTAGGAATAATTCGACTTGTTTACTAGTCTGTGGAAGACGCAGGTTCAAGTCCTGTTTAAAGGATGGGACAAGTTGAAGTTCATGTATTAAATATTATATTTAATAAAATAATCATATTGTGTACCAGCAAATTGCCTATTCAAACAAAGAACGTTAAACTTTATTAACATAATAATAAGGTACAAACTCGGTTTGCTAATCAGCTTAAAGAGGTTACTTAAAGTCACCTTCACAACTTTCGACTCTTTAAAAGGTATTTAAAAACTTTTAACTCATCTCCAGGGTAAAGTTTGTACCTTTCAGAATATTATTCTATATTTGAGTACAACATATTGTCTATTCAAACTAACCTACCTACTAACAACATATCAATAGAGATGAGGTACCGGCAGAGTAGAATAGTACCTCCCTCTTCACCAGGTGTCGTGAGATGCGACTAAGATACTAACACTGACAGATGGCGGTATATCTATTGGAGACTTGAAGACAGTGTGGCTCACACATAACACGCTTGTCTAGCGCGGCATTTAAGGGCAAAACTGCAGTTTCTTGAAGTGTCCTATGTCTTGCAGTGGACCTCCAATGGCTGTGATGAATTAAGTCTAAAAAAAGAAGGACGAGTAGAGAATAGTCTGCGTATGATACTTTAGGAGTTTCATGGGCCCAATAGCGCAGTTGGTAGTGATCCTATCCTGTAAGCCAAAGTTCGTTGGTTCGATCCCCACCCCGCACTAACATTTACATGGTTAATGTTTATCCTATATCTGATTATTAAATATTGATGTTAAAGTATTATATTAGTGATTCCTCTGTAGTCTGATGTCAGTAACACAAGTGATTTACGCGACTTCTCTCGGAGTCAGGTAAACGTATGAGATGTTGGGTGCATTTATTATGATATAAATATATATTGCGTGTTCGTCCCGTCTGCATATAATAGGAATACATTTTTGGAGTCCGTGTCCAGCAATAGACCTCTTAGGCTGATACGATGACAATGAATTAATTGTAATAATAAGCCTATTTTACTTTTTGGTATCCAGATGAATTCAGGAAACGAATATTTTTAACTAAATTCCTCTTAGTTAGAAGATATCCTTTGTTTATTGGTATAAGCATATCTCGTAGAAAAATGTCCTAAAAATTTAAGGAACAACATCTGAGACTATGTTACTGGTGTTACATTTCGCGCCAGCTAACCAGTTTTAAGTTATAAAACGTCTGCCAGTTAGAGTGGTGGCCCAGTGGTCGAAAATTTCGACGTAAATCATTTAAAAGTTTAAACATATCTATTGTCGTTACAATTATAAAAGTTAACACTACCGAGTAAAGCTAAATAATTGTATATATAAAAGGTTAACTTTTAAAAGAAAACATTAGTGACTGATTATAAGTCTTTGTAATTAGAAAGTGATTATAAGTTGTCTAGTATTTGTTTTATGGACATCAGACAACAGTAGAATTACAAACATAATCACGTCCGCTCTCCAATTTTACTAGACAATTTCTCTTTTCGAATTCCCGCGCGCCTCCCATGCCATCCGTTACCTCTTCTTAAGCCTCCGTTCAGAACTGTCACTCAATCATCATCATCATACCAGCCATTGGAAGTCCACTGCTGAACATAGGCTTCCCCAAGAAAGGGGGAATTTTACCCATAATTGCCGCGCTTGATTGATTGGGCAAGCGAGTTGGCCATCGCAGGGCGCAGTTTTTGCGACGGGGATGCTGCTGTCCATCCCGCCCTGTGCATTTGAACTGCACTGTTCTGGATGAATATACCGCCATCATTCGGTTCCGGTACCTCAGTCTTACGATACCTGGTACAGGGGCTAGTTCTACTCTGCCGGTACCTCACGGCACATCAGAACTGTATTGTGTGCCGTTTCGCCAGTGCCCAGGATCAGCGTCCATGTTTGCTCCATGTCGTTGTTGAGTGTATTTATATTTATATTATCTACACAGAACTTTAAAAAATTAAATAAGTTTCGTTTACTTGATTTTTGAGCGTACCTCTTTCGCTTTCCTTTTTTTTGTTAAATTGTGATATTTAATGAATATTTTTTCTAGCTCTGTTCTGCTGTGTTCATCTACAAATGATCATACATTTAGACTTAATTTAGATTTGATAAATGTATTAATAGTAGGTGATCCATTTAGCTGGCGGTGAGGTACCGGCAGAATAGAATAGTACCTCCCATTAGACTAGGTGTCGTAAGAAGCGATTAAGGTACCAGAACCGACAGATAGCGGTATATCCATACAATAGCTGGTATGATGATGATACATTTAAATAAAATACAAAAATAAAATGAAATACTTAAACACATAATTTCCGCCCAAGCATAGAACAGACAAACATTCATCATACAAATGTTTGTAAAGAGTGGTGTTCGAACCCACGACCTTTGGCGTACAGGTTGGGATCACTACCAACTGCGCCATCGAGCCCGTAATTAGATTGCATTATTTTGTCATAATAAGGCCATATGAGCAATGATGGAGTATATCACGCCTACAGTAAAAGCATATACCGAAGCACGTGCAACCTCTAGCCGAGACACGCACAAGAATCACAATCATATCTCAAGAAGATAAGGGTCATATTGCATTACACGTGCGTACGTGTGGCCTTGGTCCGCATAAGCCTATGAAAGTTGATCAGAAAGCAGTTTCCTTCACAAAGAGACAATGGTAATGAGACACGGCGTTTTCTTTTTTTTTTGAATTGTGATATTTTTCCATGCGTCTGGTATTTTACAGGTTTGTTGAAAGTGTGGGTCCTTGGTTTTATGCAGTCATAGTCTGGTGATTCCGGGTGTTGCGTCTCATGTTTCGTACATAGTTTGGCCGGTTTGTGATTTTTCATTTGTAGGTACTTGTGGTGACTGTGAAATTGTTTTATAGGTTTGGTCCTATATATCCTATTTATATATAAAAGGAGAAGCTGACTGACTAACTGAAATATAGACGCAAGACTTAAACTATAAGGGTTAAAAACTTAATATTATGCATAGATGCAATTTATAGTAAAACGAGGGAGCAAAGTGAGTATGAAATTTTCAGTTTTTTTTTTAAGTTTTTCGATTGAAATTCTGTATAAAGCTTCTTCATTGAAAGTCATGAAACACGTGTAAAATCTTTTCGATAATAATTTTGTTATTTAAAAAAGGAAAAAGGGGTTCAAAGTTAAGTTAAGTTAGTATATACATAATTCTACAATCAAACGAGGGTGAAGCCACGGGGTGCTGCTAGCAGTCTATATAATGCGTTGTACTTTCATTTATGTATTTATTGGTATGTAAGTTTATTGTTTTATAGAAAGATATAATATTATTATTAAATTCACTTCATGTTCATTTTATAAATAAAATAGTAGTACATATCTAACTGCCTTTTCACATTTTATTCGTCTATGTCCACCCAAATGTTGCCTGGAAGAGATCGCCCTTTATTTATAAGGTTTATAAATAAAGGGCGATCTTTTCCGCCCCTATTATAAGGCCGCCAATTGTAGTATTACTTGTCAGTTTTTATTATTTCTCATTATGTTTTTTTTGTGTATAATTAGGAGTATTTTTATTTTTATGTCAAACAGGGTTTGTCTGTCTGTCTATGGTTGATTTTTAACCACTGAGAACTGACTCTATGCTTGTAATTTCATGCATTTTTAACTAAACTTCTTTTTGTATGTACCCACATGATCCTTTAAAGACTGATAGATGTTTTATGCATATATATAGGTTTTCGTTCGTTTGTTATTCCAAATAGCCTATGGTACCGGCAAGTGCAGCGTAGGATGTCCACTTAGAAGGACAGACTATCTGACTTAAACCGCAGGATTTTGCTGGACGAAGGCTGCATACGATCGGTCTTATTGGAAATCACTTGAAGAGGCCTATGTCCAGCATTTTACGCCTTGCGGCTGATATGATAATGGTTCTTTCATAAAGTTCAGGGTTTCGGGTTGATAGGCTAGTATTTATTATTATTTGCTGTGAAGTACCGACAGAGTAGACTAGTACCTCCAACAGGTGTCATGAAAGGCCCCTGAGATACTGAAGCTGACAGACGGTATATCTATCTGAAACAACTCTCTTCGATGGCCACCACGTTTCATTGCTGTGGGAGCGTAAAAATGAAGGGCCAAGTTCCCCTTTTTGGGGAGGCCTTTGTCCAGAAGTGGATGTACAACGGCAGGATATGATGATGATTACAGGCTTCTCGAACAAGACATATTCAGATCAATCCTTGCTTATATAATAAATGCGAAAGTTAGTTAGAATGGATATGTGGATGTATGCTTGTTGATCTTTCACGCTGAAACGGCTGAACAGATCTAGTTGAAATATTGCACGGAGATTGTTGATACTCTGGAGGAACACATAGGCTATTTTTATCACAAAAACATGGACAGATCTGGATGCCCGGAATAATCAAAGATTGTCAGGGGTGAAATAAAACATTTTCATACTACAAACTAAGCTTAGATAAAGGGACCGCAGTATTTATTATCATTTTTATCTTAGAAATAATTACGACGACCTTGCCCGTGTAAATATTAGAAATCGTATAATCTGATAATAATTCTCTAATTACATAACGTTACATATATAATGAGAACGCGTAAATAACCGTAGAGAATTCCGATCTGTACACTCATTATATTGTCTACTCACATGACTTTTCCACACTACGTCGCTCAAATAAGACTATCACTGCAACATTCAAAATTGGTTTTAAATCTCACGCAAATAAAGTAGATTTTCCTGAAGCAGATCGATGGTCTTTCAGATGTTTTATGTTTGAAGTAGACCGGGCTCCGTGCCAAGAACTAAATGATTTTGTTCGTAGAATAAGGATTGGGTCTGAATTGCGATGCTTTTGTTTCCGTATTTAACAAAATATTTCGAAAATAATTATGAATTATTTACTTGAAGGCGATCATTTGTATCAACCATAATGAACTACATAGAGATGTTAATACGTCTACTGCTGGACAAAGGCCTCCCCAAGAAAGGGGGAATATTGCCCTAAATTGAAATAATTGTTCGCATACCACGGTCACCTCTTATGACACCTGGTACAAAAGGGGGTTCTATTCTTTACCGGTACCACATGGCTAGACACAGGAACAAGTCATAAATTGACCTAACTCCGTGATAACACTTGTGTTACGGTCATCAAACACATGGAACATACAGACACAGAACAAACATAAACATCATTAAATAAATAAATGTCCTAGATCGGAATTGAAACCACGACCCCTGGGGCACAAGATAGGATCACTACCATCTGACCAATCATGACTGTCAAACAAGTTTTTATATCATATATGACAGAGTGTTGATCCGCGATAGGCATGCAGCTTTTTTTCTAGACAAACAAGCATACAGTCTCGCTAGTAATATCACAAGGATATCACTAGAACGTTGCCAACCTTGTGACTTGAAGATATTACGTCACATAACCCTGTGATTTCACTGCTTCCCCCCCCTTTCAAACCGGTATACTGCTGTTTGGCGATAGGAATAAGTGAGAGTGAGGTTCCAATGCATACGACCTTTGCACGAGGTCAACCTCTAGGGACCAGCTGCCCATCCCCGTTTCGATGTTATTGTGAAGATGTTAGTGCAATTCAATTCAATACCAAGCAGTTTCATCATTAATACATATTATCTTTCAAGCAGTAATGAGCCGTAGCAATAAGTTAATCTTTTACGCAATTCTTGAATTTATTTAAAGGCATATCCGTAATTCTACTTAGGTTTTTGGTTTCGGTTATTAAGTTAGTCCACAAATATATAAATGAAACTAGCTATCTTGACAGACATTATCCAGACTTAGCTAGTTTATTTCTCCTAATAAATCTTTAAGAGACCGACCGCCATTTGCCCGCCCAATTTGTGAATCTTAGTAGCAATCAAAAATTGATTAAAGTCGGTTTAGAACATTAGAAGTTTATCCCGGATAGACTATGTTCACGTAATTTTTATTTATATAAAGTTAAAAAAAATAATTTAATTTAATATGGTTCATTGTGACAGCGCCTTTACCAAGTGTTGATATTTTTACCTATGGCAATATTCATTGACTGTTTTTTTAGTGCAACGAAATTAGCCAACAGGAAGGTTATTTATTTATGTATTCTACTATCTACAAATATTGATTTAACTGTTCATAAAAAATAATAAATAAATGAATTCCTACAACGTCTTATACATTGACCAGATGCCGTGATCAGTCGCTCAAAGTATTTGTGTTACGAACTGCAGATAAGAGATGAATCACAAATAAATAACTTAAATACATATATTTAACACTCAGACAGAAAAAACATTTGTCCTAGATCGAACCCACGACCCTTAGCGTACAAGATAGGACCACCACCAACTGCGCCATCAGGCCCGTCGAAACTGACACAGTAAGTAGAAATGTTTTCAAGATAATTTTGTTTAAATAAATGAAATATATTTTTTTATTATTGTGCCGTAGTGTGGGCAGAGTAGCATAACAACTGCCTCAATACTCGGAGCCGACAGATGGCAGAATATCCACTCGAAACAGCGTAGTTCAATTGCATTGGGTATTGCAGATGGGCAGCAGCAATTTTGTTGCTAAACTACACTCTGCAGGCGGCAGGCGTGGTAGTAATCACCACGCCTGCCCAGCGAGGCAATTAAAGGCATAGTTCCTTTTTTTGAGGAAATATTGTTCCAGATTTTTACTGCTGCTATCATGGTAAACCAGCAGCACTCACTTTCTTTTAAGAATATGGGGGGGGGGGGTATACTATTGCTTATGTTACTGGTTGATAATGTAACTTCCTATCACTAATATCACTGATGATATAGACAGGAGTGACACGTGAGGTAGACCTCATACATAAGGTCATCTGTATTACTACCTCACTTTCATCTATTTCTACCAAATAGCATTGTTCGCATTGCTGTGTTCCAGTACGAAGGGTAAAAGAGGGAGGGAAATTACTGGGTAATGTGACACAATATCTTAAAGACACAAGGTTGGCAGCGCGGTAGTGATATTACAAGCGTTTATAAGCCATTTTCGCTTGCTATCGCGTACTGTATGCTTGTTTGTCGATTTAGTTGAATAAAAAAGGAGTAATTACGTATCTTCTCAAAGAGCAAGGCAGAGGTGTCTGTATACTGAATATCAATGAACCAACGACCTATATACACGCCTGGAGCTTATGTAAACATTAACTTAACTTTGTAAGCCAGATTTTGCCAGCGGCAACCGCAACCTCGCACCTAAACTTGTTACCTTTCAGAGTAATTGATCTTCTTACTGAAACAAACCTTTTCTGTGATAAATAACAAAGTTTTAAATAAACTAAAGCTATATTTAACGAACAATCTAAATTATAAGAAAACTCGCAAAGTCAAATTCATGTATATCTTCATTTAAGTGATTTGCTATTTACAATTTTACACAAATGACCGATGACCCTGATAACCTTATGTTATAAGTCATATAAACAAATAGTTCATTGAGTATCCCACTTTAATAGTAGTCTGCTGGCTCAAGACGGGTCCTATAACTAAGTTTATAGCAGGTTCATTTCGCGAGCCACCAGAAAAGCTAGAAATCGCTTAATGCTCTTATTAGGCATCTGCAAGAAAGTTAGAAATAAAATAGTAAATGTCTATTTCTATTTCTAATTCCAAATATTGCAAAATGCAAATGCAAATGAAATTATATACTATAGATACATCCATACATATTATTTATTTCTTTTTGTTAGCCGGTGTCTTTGTTTCGGTTAATCTCTAAAACGGCTAAGCCGATTCTTACAGGATTTATACTGACAGATAGCTGATACAAAAAGGAGAGACTTGCTTCATTTATTTATTTATTATGACCATGGAAAAACTGCAGGTAATATCACGGGGCGATGCTAGTAAATATTAATGTGATAGAATTTGTAAACACATTCCCTTAACCTCAACATTCTCACCATCTCCCTCTCACCGGTCTCTCCAAATGATCTCTAATAGGACCAGTTATACAACTGGTCCTGCGGCCTGTCTCCATCGCGATCTGGCTGTTGTAGCAGAAGGTCTGTCCATCTTGTGGGTGGGCGTCCAACGTTGCAGGTAACCGCCTTCATTCCGGAACCTTACGGCTCAATCGGCTGCCCATTGCTACGTCATCTAGCTAAGCTACAGAGCGTAGCTTCGCGGCGGGGATGCTGCTGCTCATCCTCGCCCTGTAACGAAACATAGCTCAGATGCAAGCTATGTTTCGGGTGGGTATAATGCATCTCTTAATCTCTACTTCACCCTTTGACGTTCGTATGGATTTGAAGTTATCTTCGATAAATAAATTTCTTCCAACTAAAACTATCTGATTGGAACTACACTTTTAATCTTGTTTTGAAGGTGAATAAGTAATTACATATTTTAAATAAGGCGTCAATGTTAAATGTTAAAGGAAGTTACATCTCGACCTTGTTATTCGAAGGGTCTCCTCATTTGCATAAATACCTAATATTATCATAATTATATTTTATTTATAACAATGTCCTTTACCAGTGTCTCTCATTAAACAACAATGACTAAAAAATATTTAATTATTTATTTAAGTTGAGATAAAAGATCGATGTGTAAAAGTAGAAAGGATGGATGAAAGTAGATATATATATGTATATACATATATATAGCGGAAGTGAATGGTACATATCTTAACCAGGTAAAAGTAGACATTAAAGAAGGGCCAGGTCAAAAGTACCAAGAATAAACGAGCGTGTTTGAAAGGACTAATGCGAGTAACGAAAGCGAGAGAGGTATGCCAAGATCGTAACAAGTCCATCCATAGATTATGACTACTCTGATGGAACAGTAATGTATGTATGTACAATTAATTTATTAATCGTACTTACTACCTTGTTTACAGGCTAAATCTAATACGATAGTGTGGCATTACAAACCTATAACAAAAGACATACAGACACTTACAATACTACAATTAAATTACATAACTAACTGTGCCGTGAGGTACCGGCAGAATAGGAGAGTACCTCCCTCTGCACCAGGTGTAGTAAGAGGCGACTAAGGTACTAGAACCGACAGATGGCGGTATATCCATCTGAAATAGTGCAGCTCAGATGCACCGGGCAGGAATGGACAACAACATTGGGAAGGCCTGTTTCCAACAATAGACGTTCTACGTTACCTATGATTGTTATGAGTCAAAAACCTTTTGAGTATTATTTAAACATATTTATATTTCACTCATTCTCTTTCAACAATATTAAAAATTACGTTACATATAATCGCCACACATTAATTACAATAATAGTATTTACATAAATATAGTTCATTACACTTTATCTTCGACTACTGCATTGATTTATAGTCATACGATGATGATGACATCAACTCGGGCCAAAGTCGACTGAAAAACTTCACCTATTTATAACACGGCCAGATATAACTGGAACTCTTCAATAAAGACACGTAAACGAACCAGTTTTGCATGACTACAGCCTGACGTTTCTAGATCTAGATCTAACACGTTTATCGCAGATATACTATAGGAATAAAAAAAACGTCTACTGCGAGGGCAACTGGGAGGACTTGAGACGTAGAACGTCCACTTAGAAGGGGGACAGACGATCTTTTATAACCGCAGGATCGCGCTGCAGCATGTCCAGCGGAGGACGTTTTGCGGTTGATATGGTGATGATGATGAAGGACAACTGGCCTTTTAAATAGACACAGACCATAACCCACTATGCAAGTTTAAAGTTGGTAAGTAGGTTTTAAGGGCTGAATACAGATGGGACGTAAAGAGTCACCCTAAGCGCGGAGGTGTAATCAATTTTGGGTCACCAATCTCAAAAATAAACGTTGCGAAAGTTCCTTGACTGCAATGATCGCCATTAGCCCCTTTAAGTGTGTACATATGAGACGGCTACAGTTTCCAGGATGCCTTTAAGAGATCGCTTTGAACGATAAATAACCTCCAATTTTATTATAAATTCAGCTACTACAACTATAGTTCTTTATATTATTTTTTATTAATTAATTAACTAATCTATATTATTTTTTTCGTTGCAATTTATTGTTTACGATTAAGAATATATTATTAGTATTATTTTTCTGCTACTCATTGTGTGCTATATAGTAGATACAAAAAAACCTTAATTGTTTAGTTTTAAAATAAAGGTTTTGTCAGCGGCGTCGCAGATGGCGGTAACATCAATCTGACCAAGGTGACAAAGGGCCTTCATCACCATCAGTTTCTTATTTGGCCTCTTTTCTAATAGATCGCGTAATTTACCAGTATTAAAGTCCAGTGATGGCAGTCTAGGACAAAGAAAGGCTCACTGCAATTTGGCAGATGTGATATGTGACATGTGACTCTGTCTGTTCATCGTAAGGTATGGCTGGTTCTTTTTGACTTTTCAAAAGTGCCTATGTTTAGGTCTAATTGAATAAAAAATATTTTGGTTTTGCATTTATATTATTACGGAGTTTGAAACAAATATTCAATACGTGTATTGATAGATTGTTCGTCGTGTCTAATTTACAGACTTAATAATTTAAAAAGGACCTAAAATTGGGGTAAAAAATGTACGTGAGTTTTGATATGAATTTAATGAACCACTTTTCAATTTTCTGTAATGGATTATTAATTGAGGTAATAATGTAACAATGAATAAAAAATAATGACGTGCCCTGACTACATCCGGTTGCAGTCGTATATAGAGGCGACTAAGGTATCAAAACCGACAGATGGCGATATATCCATCCAAAACAGAGTAGCTCAAATACATTGGGTGGGGATGAGCAGGAGCATCCTTGTTGCAAAAGCTGTGCTCTACGATTGCCAACACGCTTGCCCAGCGCGGCAATCATAGGCAGAGTTCCCCCATTCTTGGGGAGGCCTATGTCCAGCAGTGGACTTCGAATGGCTGGCATGATGATAATGATGATGAGATATTTTTGCAGTTTATTCTATGTATAAATAATTCTTATTATTTTAAAAGAAAAGTATTTTAAAACAACTTATGTTTTTCCTTCAAATATAACATAAATAATAAATCCACACAACATATCATACATTGACCTGATTTTCTGCGATTACCAAAACGCATGCCTACCGCGGCAATTATGAGCAAAATCCTCCTTTGTTGGGGAGGCCCATGTCCAGCAGTGGACTTCCGACGATTGATATGATGATAATGATGACATATATTTAACACCCAGACACAGAATTAACACAAACATTTTTATTTACATATATGTCCTGGTTGCGGATCAAGCCCACGACCTAAGTAAGTCAGAGTTGTTATTTAGTGTATACATAATCATTCACTCGCACGAAGACGCGGGCACCAACTAGTACATATCTCCAGTGTTATTATTTCTTTATCATTGGACACCACCCGTGCAGTAGAAGATAAATATATCGCCTAATTATTATTGAACTGGACCCCAATTAATTGTCGATAGTGTCAACGTCTTTCGAAACGACTCGCACTGACATTTTATTGGATCGATAAATATACAAAGATAAAAAAAACCACTAATATTAAAAAAACATAAAAAACTGTTAGAAAATTGTCTTGACTGATTCTTCGACACTTAAGCACATTAATAATAATATTTTCACTCGTTACTTCACCTACAAATAACACCTGTTTACTTAAGGTAACATAGACAGCTCATTATCATTAGGGCCAGCGAAGAGAGCGAAGAAGCAGTAAATCATGTCGTTAAGGTCTGTCCAGACCTGATAGCGTTTACAGGACACGACACATCGGATCTGCTAGGTCACACCAGAAAGCGACCAGCAACTATAAAGGGTTGCTGCGTTTCTTGGAGGAACCGGACAGGCACTCTTGCTTCTTTCTGCTCTCTGCTCTGCTCTTAGATCTAGAACTGTGTAGAGAAACGTAGAATAGGCCCGGAGGCGTCGAATTGAGGAAACTTGGCCAAGCAATATCTACGTATTCTCTACATACAACGTTCACTACTAGACATAGGCTCTTCCCAAGCAACAGGGATGTTTGTACTTGCCTAGATGGGTAAACGTGGTGATAGGAAATAAGGAATAGTTTCTCAATTAGTATGCCACTACCCATCCACGCCCTTTTTCATTAGAACTACACTGGAACATGGGACGTACTATTCCACTCTACCCAGCTTGCTTGGCGTGTAACAATAACAGGAAAAAATGACCAGCATTATTCTGCTAAATCTTGCGGGTCTGTCTGCTGTACCGTTTCAGAATATCATCCTTACATTTATAAATAGTTGGCTTGAACTCATTATTCTAATCGAATGTCACGGTATTATCGATTATCTATCAATAGCCTGCTGGCATGCAACGGTTGCTAAGCGGCGCCGATGCGCGCACGCATCAATGTAAACAGCTTCATAAATCACTACACTATCGTGTGATGTGCTCATTCGAGTCAAGTGCGAATGTTGTGTTTTTCAATGTTGTTGTTCGTGTTTTATAAACGGGAGTAGTTGACGATGTTTGTTCATCAATCATAAATTACTTGACAAATCTGAATGGTGATTTGTAATCATTAGGAATTTGCTGTGAGTACTGACAGCAAATTAATAGAATAATATCCTTCTCTCAAAGTCAATCTTTATTTAAATAGGCTTGGCTTCATCATAACAGTAAGCGGCTGTTGTGATGCTGATGTCCACCGCTGAAGATGGGCCTCACCAAGAAAAGGGGAATTTTGAGCAAATTTGCTGCGCTGCGCAAGCATTGTGACAATCGCTGAGCGTAGCTGGGCGACGGAGATGCTGCCCATTTCCGCCCTTTTGTATTTAATCTACGTTGTTATGGATGAATATTCCGCGGCCTGTCGGTTCCAGTAACTCAGTCGCCTCTTAGGGCACTTGGTACAGAGAGAGGTACTATTCTACTCTGCCGGCAGCACACGTTACCGGCAGAGTAGAATAGTACCCACACTTGTTATAGACACTTCTAAAACATTGCTAATTACAATATTATACAAATGACTGATGACCCTGACAACCTCATGGTGTTAAAAGTAATTTATACAAATAAGTGAGTGTCCTACTTTAGTCTAGTCTGCCGGAACCAGACGGGTCTCAAAATCCGGTTTATTACGTGAGCCACTAGATAAAAACCAGCAAAGAAACTGATGACGATTTTAAGGGCTTACAGCACTACCAAGTTGTCATTTTTGTTGATGAGATAAATTGTATATTTTTTATTCACGGTCTTTTGACTCAATGGTGGTTACGTCATTGAGGCCATAAGCGAATGTTTTCTACGAGACATCGATAGAACTAATATAACCAGATGTGTCGTAAGAGGTGATTAATGTATCAGAACCGACAGGTGGCGGTATATCCATCCAGAATTGTGCGGCTCAAATGCACAGGGCGGGATGGGCAGCAGCATCCCCGTCGCCAAAGCGCTATGCGATTGCTAAATCGCTTGCCCAGCGCGGCAATTATGGTTAAAATTCCCCCTTTCTTGGGGAGGCCTATGTCCAGCAGTGGATTTCCAGATTCTAGATGCTGTTACTTTAATAAATAGGATTACTTTCAGGTAGCAAAGATTGAGGAACCATTCTTAAGATAAAGTGCTATTTTTAATTTAGCCTGAACCTGGTTGTTCAAGGGAAAGGCTCGCAGTATAATCCCCGGTCGGTACTCTTGTAAAAGGTAACTTCATAATGACATTGAACTATTGGTGAGTTGTTACAATCTACCATCAAGGGCTTTAGGCATTTATTTGTTATTGCGTTAACGTATTTCCTTGACGTACCCTTTTAAAAATAGAATTGCTGTTGTCCTTAGATTTATTTCTATGCTAATATTATAAATGGAAACTTTACATGAGGTAGAACTTTGCGTTGGTCCCTCACTTTCATCTGTTTCTACCGCCAAATAGCAGTGTTCGCATTATTGTGTTCCGGTTTGAAGGTTGAAAGAGGCAGTGAAATGTCAAATAATTTTTTTTTATTTATTTATTTAACTTTATTGCACAAAATGTTACAAAATGTACAAATGGCGGACTTAATGCCAGATTGCATTATCTCCCAGTCAACCATTACACAAAACTGAAAAAAATATATATATAGTGGTGCAGGCAAAATATATACAAAATAAATAAACGTGGCATACATATTTTTATAAATAAACGCAATAAATGCATATGATATAGTATGATATGTTATAAAGTTAGAGAAGCAGCATCAGTAAATAAAGTACGGAGACAGCGTTTCAGGTTAAATTTGTTCGGGGATTGCTTAATATTCAACGGAAGCTCGTTTCAGAGTCGTATAGCTGTCACTGTAAAAGAGTTTGTCAAAAAACTAGAGTGATGAGAAGGAGTTAAGAGCGAAAGAGTATTAGATATATATATGTATAAGAGTATTAGGTATAATGTGATATAAGATCTTCACAAGGTTGGCAACTACAGTGACGCTTACTATCACGCGGACTGTATGTATGCTTGTCGACTTCGTCTAATAGGAAAATGTATTAAGTTGGACATATTTAGCAGTAGACATTCTGTTGCTTAAAAGATCGATGAATATAATTTTTCATCGTCACCATCATACCAGCCATCAGAAATCCACTGGACATAAGCCTGTCCTATAAAGGGGGAATTTTGCCTGTAATTACCGCGCTGGGCAAGCGAATTGTACAGCTTCCCATTATACCCATCCCCGCCCTGTGCATTTGTGCTGCACTGCTACGGACGGATATACCGCCACCTTTCGGTTCTAATACCTAAGTCACCTTTAAAGACACCTGATATAGAGGGAGGTACTATTCTACTCTGCCGATACCTCAGGGCTACGGCTCACGGCATGTATAATTTTTAGTCTGTGTGTATTTAAGAACTCTTCGTCGAAACACCAATCAACAGATACAACAACTTCAGCCCTTTTTCACCGCAGATCCAAAATTTATTAATTTAACAGACTTTGAGATACCGCTATCACCGAACCTGAATAAAATGTGACGTGATACAATTTATTAGTCAACAGTAAACATATTAGAGTCCATTTTTCTTTGCACACCTGTGCTTCTAACGCTCTTCTAACTACTGGTTGGCCTTAATATTTACATTTTGTACTCACTGATTACAGGACCTTTGAATTTCATCAACTAATCAGCTTCATACAGAAGAGCGACTTCCATTTTCTATTTTCAGAAGATTACTTTTCTCTTACCTGTAAAAGAAAGAATAAAAATAGTATACAATATTAAATACGCTCGCATCATTTGTATACGTAATTCATTTTCTCAAATAAAATGTCAACAAATATATATATATTATCTACTATTAAAATCGGATTAGCCATTCTTTAGCCAATACAATCAGACAGGCAGACAAAAAAAATATATTGTTTTTAGTCGTCACCATGTAAATGAGTACAAGTACGATCTCATAAGTTGACCTGACTCCGAGATAAGTAGCTTAAAGCACTTGTTTAACGGATATCAGACAACAGAGGAATTACAAATATAGTACTTAGATAAATAAATAACATCCAGACACGAAACAAATACAAAATTTACCATATAAATGTTGGGTGGAGATTGGCGCACAGGATAGGACCACTACAATCTGCATTATCGGGCCTGTTTAACCAGATAAAGTGGCTAGTATTGAATTTTTTTTTCTATGCAGAAAAGTTCCAAATTGCTCTCCAGAGTGGCCAACTCACGTTATGTAACAATTAATGCCACACAAACGTAACGAGAAAGGCCACAGCAAAAGAGTTTAATTACATTAATTAAATATGGCAGACTTTTCCGTTCCCGGTTTAACTTCATTCAAATTCGTCAGGCAAATTCGTTAATTAAGTGTGCGATGTTCAAACTGTTTTACGATCGCACTTTTCGTCATCATCATCATATCAGCCGGGACTCGAACCTTCATCTTAAAACTCTTAAAGTAATAAAGTGACTATATCATCTTTATCAATTAAAAACTTTAAGCAACCTACAACATTGAAAAAATAGCACTCATTTTCTAGAATAAAAAAGAACAGCATAAACAATGGATATGTCAGCTAAGATACCGGTATCACAATGGCACTGCAGTCCCCTGGTATGGGGAAAAATGCAGGTTCAAGTCCCGCCTGACACCTGAGACTTAATTTTTACTCAAGAAAATATTATCTTGAGGTACTATTACACTTCGTGTCTACCCCAAGGCATCATGAAACCATTCAGTTTCGGGTAAGTCACGTTTTAAAGGACAGACGGATAATGTCGGATTTTCTCATTATAATATGTAACCATAATCTTAAATAATGAGCTATGGTGTACCAGCGGAGTACTTCTCTTTGTACCGAAGTCGTTAGAGGCGACTGATACCGGCGGTACCGAAACCAATAGATGGCGGTATATCCATCCGAAACAGCGCAGTGCAACGCAGCAGGGCGCGGATTATCAGCAGCAACCTCGTCGCTAAGTTGCGCTAGGCGATTGCCGCCACGCCTGCCCAGCCCGGCAATTATGAGCAAAATCCCCCGATCTTGGGAAGGCCATGTCCAAGGCTATGTCTAACTGTGGATTTTAGATGGCTGATATGTTGAACTAAATATATATATATAATTTTTATTTGCTACCACGCGTGCCCAGTGCGGCAATTATGGGATCAATTCTCCATTTCCGATTTAGCAATAGACTTTATATAAAACGAATCCAAAACCTAAAACTACCACTTTAAAATTATATTTGACGGGCCCGATGGTGCCCTTGATAGTATCCCTGTCTCAGGCGCCAAGGGACGTAGGTTGGTTCCCTGCCTAGGACAAACATTAGTGTTTGCTCTGTATCTAGGAGTTTAATATATTTAGTTTAGTATTATATTTGTGATTCGTTTATTTTCCGATAACCGTAACACAAGTGCTTAAAGCGACTTACCTTTGACTCAAGTCAATGTACTCACGACACAATGTGTGTATTCTTCCATATTCAAAAAATTCTCGTAACTCATGATACTGTTAATGTAATTTCTAAGCAATATTTCATATGTTGTGGATTATCGGATCGACATTCGCCTTGATGGATTGAATTCAGCTTATATTCTTCTATATTAGAGAAAACAAAATTCGACGTAAGCACTTGCTAATAAAACTTAATACATTCTGGTGGATTTCGTAATGAAACAAGATAGATAGAAAACTTAGCTGGCTGTAAGCATTATTTTTCAACCCGCCTGGTGCCGGCAGACTAGTTTTAATGTAGGTCGCTTAATGACTTATTTATGCTAATGACTCTTATAACCCTATAAGGTCATCAGGATTATAGGTCATGTGAGATATCGTAAAAGCATTTATTATGACGATTTTAGTGTCTATGGTAGGCTTACTTAAATAGTAAAAACGATAAATCAAGTGGTCAAGTACGAAAAACGGATAGTCATATGATAACTATCGTTATGTTCTAATCTATAGCGAATATGTCAACCGATTTTGATGAACTTTGCTAGATAGATAGTTTAGACCTTAGAGAAAGAGGACGTTTAATTTTATCTAACGATCCCGCAAGACGTAGTATAAGGTAGTATTTTAGTTTTATGTAAAGATTATAATAAAAGTATAGAATAAATCGGGCGAATTTCGGTATTCGTTACACACCTCATGCTCAGACAAGCTAATAATACAGCTTACTATTTTATTGGATTTTAAAAAAGTTAGAAAATTTTATATTATTTAAACAATAATATAAAATTTTTTAACATATTTAAAATCTCGACACAATGAAATAAAGAAGTAAACTTTATTATCAGCAAACATTTCATTAAGTAATTTTTAATTTTCCAGGTAACGAATGCTGCACTTTCTGCATCTAAGCCAAACCCCGCCCTTTAACACTAAAGCCATTTTAATCACTGAACTATTCCGAACAATGTTCATATTACCGCGAAACTATTAAAATGCAAAACAAAAATACAAAAGCATTAAAATTAATTAGTTGTAGGCATGAACTCCCGCCGCCCTTGGAGAACAATATTTCATTCGCAGGGAAACAAGAAAACCTCGCAGTTAAAAATAGAAAACAAAAGGAGCATTTTTACACTGAAATGAACGTTTTAATTTTCATAGTTGTTCAATTAAAGTAATTGCCTTTAAATAGGACCTTTATTAATAAGTGTAAGCGAGCGCTAACTGGCGAGAAAGCGGTACGATATTTGAGAATTTAGCATCTGAATATGACTTTAATATGTACCAGCCGAGTAGAATAGTACCTCAGTAGTAATAGTATGTCAGTCAGTCAATCAGCTTCTCCCTATTATACAGATTGGAAAATGCACATAGGCTCGTAATTTCCCCGCTAGATAGGCGTTGTGGCAATCGCAGAGCGTAGTTCCGGGACGGGAATGTTGCATTTGAGCTATGTCCTCTCTGATGGATGATCGCCATCCCTCAGTTACTTAGTCGCCTCTTACGATACCTGGTATAGAAAGAGGTACTATGCTAGTCCTATGTACCACACAGGACAACTTAGATTAGGTTGATTCAAACGTAGATTGTACTGACATACTAAAACCGACAAATGGCGGTATATCCACCTCAAGCAGTGTACCTCAAATGCAATGGCGGACCTTGCCTTTCTTTGGACGAAATAAACATTAATTATAATAAAAAAGAACACAACTAGATCAAATAGAAGCAAAACTTTGAAATAGAGAAAATACGTAATGAGTTCAAACAACAAATTAAATTAGTTAAGTTCTGGTTCAAGCAATCCAGAGATAATCGACGCCATTTTGTTACAAAATTCGCGCGTTTTTTGTAGCTGAATATTAATGAACACTTATGAACTAAATGTCATTAAATAATTCATCAAGATATTGGCTTATCAGTTAATTCTATTCATGGATCAGAGGAATATATAGGTTTATTTACCAATTTCTTGTGTTAAGCTAATCTAAGCTTTGTTTTTCTTGTAATAGGGATTATGACATTTTTATGTATTCATTTCAAGTTATTTCTAGGGCATTGAAACAATTCTCCAACATTTTAATTATTATCAGCTGTGTGACGCTTCAGTTGTTGTATTAAAAGAAAACTGCGACACAGTCTGTGACGTCAGAGAACATGCCGTCATGTGAATTAAAAAAGTGTTTTCGCAAGAGGGGTGGATATGTTCGATGCAAGTATTCTATCTATTGTTTGGAGTCATAAGTATTTTTACTTTTTTAGAGTTCCTGTGGTTAGCCACACCTGTTAGTTAGACCTGACTGACGGAGTCAGGTCGCTTGATCAGAAAACAGATCAATACTATTTGTATCATCAATATGTTGTGATTATGTTCTTCTTTTACATCATCAAATAAAATATTTAGCATATTTTATAAACTTTGCCAAAAAATCGAACAAAAAAGCCTCAAAATAATATACACATACGTCAGTTTGACAGCCGTTACTTGGAAGCACTTTTAATAGTCAGAATATTTATATATATGAATTTGTTTTTGTTTTTATTAGACCAGGTCCGCGTGATAGTGTCACTGCAGTCTATAGACGCTCACAATATCACTAACGCGTAATATCACATGGATATCACTGACGCGTTACCAACCTTGTGACTTGGAGATATTGTGCAACATTACTCAGTAAATTCTCTGCCTCTCTCACCCTTCATACCGGAACACAGCAATGCGAACACCGCTATTTAAAGTAGAACTAGGTGAGAGTGAGGTACCAATGCAGACGACCTTTTGTATGAGGTCTACCTTAAAAGATTCCGTTCTCATTTTGTTCGTATGCCTTCTTATAATGATATCGTCTTTTAAGATTTCGCTAATAAATACAGAATAAAGATATTTTCCTAACAACATTCTAATTACAACAAGCAAGATTAGCTGTTCAAGCCGCTGTCACCTCACAAATTGCATGTATGCAAGCAGCCAAACTGGGTGGCTCTTCTCAATTGTACCTGCATAGGGTGGAACGGGGCGGCCCCCCGAACTTTGGTATTTAGGGTCGTGGGCGGATTGCACGAAGGCTGGAGGTCAAGGTGAAGGTCACGGGGTCACTGCAGCTGCGCGATATTCACTTCCGCGAAGTGCATATTGATTTTACTATTATGACGAATGTCTTCTTATGTGTGTGCATGCCTGTGTGTATGTGTGGGTGCACCATTCATAAATATCGTTCGTTCTATTACATTTTGTTGTTTTTGGCGGACTGAGAACTTTATAATGGCCGATGCTTTCGCGTGCGTCATGAGTAATACTAATTGACTACTATATTTTTAGTAATACTTTTACAACCGAGGATTGTATTATAGCTTTAGGTTATCTGCTATATTTAAATAATACTTTTATAACTGTGGATTGTATTATAGCTTTGGATTATCTGTTATTTTTTTAGTAATACTTTATTAACTGAGGATTGTATTATAGCTTTGGGTTCTCTACTATACTTAAGTAATACTTTTATAACTGTGGATTATATTATAGCTTTGGATTATCTGCTATATTTTAGTAATACTTTAATAAATGAGGATTATATTATAGCTTTGGATTATCTGATATATTTTTAGTAATACTTTAATAACCGAGGATTATATTATAGCTTTGGATTATCTGCTATATTTTTAGTAATACTTGCATAACTGGACGTTGTATTTTAGCATTGTACTATATTTCAAAGATCTAGATCTAGAGGAAATTTACAAGGTAATTAGGTAAACATTTCATTAAAAGTTGGGTTGTTATATAAAAGAAAAATTGTTTGTCTATAAAGTATTCTACCTTATTTTGTTTAATAAGATATTGTTAATATAAGCCGGTCAAACATTTGCAACTGATAGGTGATATTTCACCTACTATTCTACTCTGCCGTGAGGTAACGGCAGTTTACAATACTTTTCCTGAACCAGGTTTCGTAAGAGGCGGCTAAGGTACCAGAACCAACCCCTTTTCTTGGGGAGGCCTATGTCCGGTAGTGGAGTTTCAATTGAGTGGAGCTGATATGATGAAGTGATATATCCCGTACTGATTATTCATAAGACGCAACCGAGCAGGAATGGATATCAGCAACACCGTCTTTTTGTTCAAATAAATCTTGACGCTTTAAGTTTATCAGGGTCATCGGTCATGTGAGTAATATTGTAATCTATATTAATAGATATCATTTGTTATTTGGATATAAATATTTTAAGTATGAATTTGAAGAATTAAAAAAAAAGATAAAGTAAGAAGAGATCGATGTGGCGTAAAAAAATATTGTGATAACAATAGAAAAAGGAATGTTGAGATGGTTTGGACATAAAGAATTGTGAAAAAAGTAGAATGACTGCACAAATATATATTGAGTGGAAGTGAACGGATGAATTGGTATAGGACGACCAAGGCCAACATACCTTTAACCAGGTAGAAGAGGTAGAGGACTAATGCGAGCAAAGGAAACAAGAGAGGTATGCCAAGATCGTAGCAAATGAAGATCTATAGTCTCTGTCCACTCCGATGGGACAGAGACGTGATTTATATATGTATGTAAGAAAAAAAAGCTGGTATATTTGTTTCTGGACAAACCTAATGCTGGACGACACAAACGTAAATTCCAGCGCCATCGGAAGAGGGGGCGAGGCTGCTCATTAGTGAGCGACTTCGTTTTCCATTTCACCTGTATACATAGCTGAACGCGCGGTCGCCGCCGCACGGTTCGCGGGATCGATGGCAATCACCTGAGGGTGCCTCTGAGGCTCCACTTAGGGACTGATAAGTGTGAGTATCACCATCAACAGCCATTGGAAGTCCACAACAAAACATTGTCTTCCACAAAACTGGGTGAATTTCGCCCGAAATTGCCACGCTAGGCAAGCGTGTTGGCAATCACAGAGCGCAGCTTTCATGAAGAGAATGTTGCTGCCCATCCCCGCCCTTGGGCATTTAAGCTACATTGTTTTGGATTGATATACCGCCATCTGTCGGTTCTGGTACCTTAGTCGCCTCTTACGACACCTGGTACAGGGAGTATTACTATTCTACACTGCCGGTACCTCACGGATTAGGATCGATGCAATGGAAATAATAACCTTTACTTGCCCCACCAGGAGGCTAAATCTATAGAAATGCACAAATAAATGGTCAAACTTTCTCAACAATATCTTTTATTTTATTGTATTAATATTAAAACTTTCCACTAAGTCGCCGTGAATTTCGCGATGTCTCTCAACAAATGTACTGACAGGATTGTAGTGTCGAGTGATTTCAGAATCTCGGGCGAATTTACAGATTCAATTCTGTTCGTGTTCCCGGAGTGTCGTTGAACTCATTTTGAATTAAACTTCTGATTACATTGTCCGTCTTCGTACCCTAAGAGTCACTTTCATCTGAGGCTTTGCGAGCGAATTGAAGGTAAAAATTTGCTGTACTCTCCAAGAGCTTAGAACAGTTCGAGTGAAATAAAAACAGTATTCTTCACTGCTAATTTAATTGTTTTTTTTTTTAATTTAATTATTACTAGCTGTGCCCGCGACTTTTCTTTACCTAAACTTTGAATGTCATGTTTATTTATATTGAATGAATAGCCTGAAAAATAAGTTTCAAGTTTCTAGCTTTGAAAATAGCGATACTTCTATACAACTTATCATCCCCCCTTTCGACCCCTTAAAACCCTTATTTAGAATTAAAAAATAGTCTATGTTCTTTCTCAGGGTATAAAGATTATCTGTGCCGAATTTCATCAAAATTGGTTGAGAGATTTAAGCGGTAAAGCGTAACAGACAGATAGACAGACAGAGTTACTTTCGCATTTATAATATTAGTAGGGATTACCTGATAAGGTTATCAGGGCCGTCGGTCATCATCATTATCATAGCAGCCATGTGCAGCATCATGCTAGACATAGGTTTCCTTAAAAATTGTGGAATTCACCCATTATTGCCGCGCTGGGCAAGCATGGAGGCCAACGTGGAGCATAGTTTCGCGATGAGAAAGCTGCTGCCTATACCCGCTCGTTGCCCTTTCCGGTACTTTCCGGTACAGGGGGAGGTACTATTCGATTCTGCGGCATTATATTTATAGAACGAATATAACTTGTTTTTAACAATTTAAATATGTATATATACCTATTTTAATAAGGATATATTTAAATTTGTCAAATAATAATTATAATAAAAAAAATTTTTTTTTGTCACGTGTTGTTTTTGGTATAGTGCGTAAAATGGCATCTTATGCCATTAATCGGGATAAGCGTGATATTGTTTGGCGCAGAGAAATAATGAACATTGCATATTCATAATTCGAATTCCAAAATAAAAGTCAGCCTTTACCAAAATACGGTGAGTTAAAATTAGGGACACTCAATTAGCAATACTTCAAACGAGCCCAGTCCTAATTCCAGATGGAATGAGGCGAGGGGGGTGGGGGCCAGATCGTTAGCTTAATTTACATTTTAATAAACCGGGTATACATAAATTATGCCAGCTCAATGCCACGCAGGTAATCTGCGTGACGTAACTAGAACCTGGTTTTGGTTCTTGCAGAAAATAATAATATGTCAAACTGTCGTTAGTGTTTTGTTTGACGCTTGGAATTTGATGCTTAGCACTCGGAAATCTCACGAAATGTTAAAAAATGCACAAGTTTTTATTTTCATCATCATACAAGACATTGGAAGTCCAGGTGTGAAAACCGACAGATGGCGGTATATCCATCCGCAATAGTGTTGCTCAAATGACAACCAAACAAAAACAGACAGGGGATTGGCAACAGCATCCCCGGCGCGAAAGCTGCGCCCTGCGATTGCCAACACGCTTGCCCAGGGCGGCAGTTATGGGCAAAATTCCCCATTTCTTGGGAATGTAGTCTAATGTTCGTAACACAAGTGCTGTAACTGACTTATCTGGGAGTCAGGTCAAGAGATATTGCGCGGTTTTATTATTTATTGGTAAAAAATCACTATTTTCACAATGAAACAAAATGTAAAATACCATTCCATTCGATGTACCTACTCGAACTTCAACTTTAAATTGAGGTGTTGCGTCAAAAACTGTAGACTGAGAATCGGATTAATTAATTAAATGACACAAAGGATGACGTCATCCTTTGTGTCATTTAATTAATTAATGTGCATTTGTGTCTGAAACGGCACGACGCATTTTTATTTATATTTCGCACGTTTAAAAGAACGTGACGGGGTAAATAATATTGTAACCATAATAATTTTATGTTGTGTTCTCACATAACACTAATTAATCTTACAAATGTTGTCCTGTCTTTAGTCTACTTACGTTTGTCATGCAACTAAAACTTCTTTTGCATTTAATTGTTGAACTCTCATAGTAAATTTGCATCCCCCGTTTATCCTCTTAAGGGATAATTTCCAAAATAATATTCTACACGTGTTTCATAACTCTTTATGAAGAAATTCTGTGCTTAATTTATTTCGAATAATTTTTTTTTCTTTTGGACAAGGTCTACAAACAATCATACAGCCTGCGTGATAGTAAGCGTAACCGACGCTCGTGATATCACAAGGATATCACTAGCGCATTTCCAATCTTATCACTTGAATATATTATGTCACGCTACCCAGTAATTTCACTGATAAAAGGAAAGAGATAAGATATAAACTATTTTATATCTCAAGTTGGATGAAACTCTATACAGTAAGCAAAAAATTATTCAAACCGGACAAGCACCGTTACACGATTTTTTCAATAAATAATAATTGATATCACTATAGGGGCAGGCCGTGGTATACAGGCAGAGTAGAATAGTACCTCCCTCTATACCAGGTGTCGTAAAAGGCGACTAAGGTACCAGAACCGACAGATGGCGGTATATCCATCCGAAATAGTGTAGCTCAAATGCACTGGGGATGGGTAGCTGCATTCCCATTGCGAAAGCTGCGCTCTACGATTGCCAACACGCTTGCCCAGCCAAGCAATTATGGGCAAAATTTCCCCTTTCCTTGAACAGGCCTATGCCCAGCAGTGAACTTCTAATAGCTGTTGACTACACGCTAATGATATTTTTGTGATGACTCGAGTGTCTATAGATTGCGGCAAAAGAAGTATAAAAAAAGATAAAGTTACTTCAAATAAAAGTGTAATGTACAATAAGGTTGGACTGGAGCCTAAGCTTGAGCGATGTCCTGTCAAATACAGGCAGAACAAAGACATAAATCTTTTATTCCTGTTTCTTCTGACCTGGCCCTTTTTTCAATACTAACCAACTCAGTTTAGGTATATTTTCTTAGGTCGTATATCAACTCTACCATTCCCTTCCGCTCTATATATTTGTGCAGTGATTTTACTACCATCCATCCTTTCTACATGTCCAAACCATCTTAACATCGCATCGATTTTTTATATCGGTTCTTATATATGTATATTTAAGTATATATAAGTATGTGTGTATATCTTATCAATTTATATCGGCTAAAATTTGGATGCCATATTGTTATCTGAAATCGATTCGAAAAAAGATAGCCTTCATACATCGAGCGTCCGCTAGCAGGCACACATTCGCAAATAATTATCTCGAGTACATATAAATCTAGCTTTCCACCCGCTGAATTTCTGTTTGAACTTTACCTCTTGCCTTCTAGGCATCAAAAGTATATATTGTCGTCCATTGTCTGCTGAGCTAGCGTGAATGATATCACGTCAATTACTTTGGAGAACAACAAAAATTTATAAGTAATAATTTATATATCTTTTCATACATTAACGTGACTCCGAGATAAGCCGCTTGGAGCACTTGTAATACATACATCAGACAACAGAGGAATCGCAAAAATATTATAATAATAATAAATTCCCACAACATCTCATACATTGATCTGACTCCGTGTAAAGTCGCTTAAAGCATTTGTGTTACGGACGCCAGACAACAGAGGAATCACATATATACTACTGATAATACATATATTTAACACCCAGACACAGAACAAACACAAATATCATCATTTAAATATTTGCTCTGGGTGGAGTAGAATAGTATCTCTCTCTGTACTAGGTGTCGAAAGTGACGACTGAGGTACCACAACCGATAATAAATGTGGCGGTGTATCCGCATCTCCGTATCGAATGCTACGCTCTGCGATTGTCAACACGCGCATCCAGGCGGTAATTATGGAGAAAAATCCCCCTTTCATGGAAAGGCCTTTGTCGAACAGTGGACCTCCAATGGCTGATATGATGAAAGATTTTTTTTGAAAAAAAATACCACGTCTCTTCCCCAGGAGTCGTATCTTTTTCGGGACTAGCCTATATTCTCAGAGATTCAAACCATCCACATACTAAATATAATTGAAATCCGTTAAGCCGTTGAGCGTGAAAAGATAACAAACCACCTAGATAATAAAATACCTTCGCATTAATAGTATGGAATTAAAAGACCATCGCAGTTATCATTTGTATGACGTGGACTTTCTGTACATAGACAATTTGTGGTGTTTTGCGCAGCCGAATCTGTTGAATGGGGCCACGCGTAGGCGGGCTTGCGTAGGCGAACGTAAACGGGACAGGCATACGATAAGCGTACGAGTGAGCGAGACGGTGCTAAGGCCACCCTTCCCCCACTCCCCCCTAAAGGCCGCCCACGCTCTTCAATGGAGGGTGAATGAATGACGCAGTAGCGGTTGCTCGTGCTATGTAGTCATTTTTTGTACGTCTTGTTCGAGAATTGTGGTACTAACTTATACCGACGGGTGTTGCTCTTTTTGAACGCACTAAAGTGGTTAAACACTGAAAAGAGGTACCGGCAGAGTGGAATAGTACCACCCCCTGTACCAGGTGTCGCAAGAGGAGACCAAGGCACCAGAACCGACAGATGGCGGTATATCCATTCGAAACAGCGTACTTCAAAGGCGGGGATGGGCAGCGGCATCCCCGTTGCGAAAGCAGCGCGCTGCGATTGCCATCATGGGCAACTATTATGGGCAAAATCCCCTCTTTCTTGGTGAGGTTCATGTCCTGCATTGGACTTCGAATAGCTGATTTAACGATGAATATCGTTTGATGTAAAAGGAAACAAGTCTTCACAGTTCAAGGAACAAATCAGTCTTCCGAAGCTAATGTCTCGAGTTTGGCGGTTTAAGCCGAAAAGTTCTGCGCTAATTTGCGATTGAATTAAAGATTCTTGTTTGCTAACTCCTGAAACGGAAAATTGAATTAAGGGATGGATTGTGGGTGTATTTGATGGTATGACGTTGGTTAAGCGATTTGGCGTTCGTCCTATAGGTAAAAAATCATAAAAATTTTGAATTATAAAAGTTTACGTAGGTATATCCCCGCGACGAAGACGAAGTCACGAAACAGCACCACATCGTCCAAATTAACGGCAATAAATCCCTAAAAATCTATTTTCTTCAATAGTTTCAAAGAATTCATATTTCATAACTAATGTAAAGAAATGAATTTATCCTAATATTTAATGCTTTTTTTTCACAAGCCAAGAGCTGAAATATATTTTACACGTGTTTCATGATTTTCAATGAAGAACCTTTAAACTCAATTTTATTCGAATAAATAGTGTAGTGCTAGTTATTCGAATAAAAAAGAATTATTAGTTACAAAAAGTCAGTCAATTTCTTCTTTTATATATATATATATATATATATATATATATATACATTTCTTTTTACGGTCAATACGTTAGAGGTTCCAAGAAAGATTTTTTTCTCATGGTCTAATAAAATCTTGATCATGGGATGTCTTAGGCCATTTACACAGGGATAAATAAATAGTTATATAATAACAATAAAAATATAGAAGCGAGAGCAAATCGGATTCACAGATATATTTTAAGCCTCCTGAGCCAATAACACACATACCACTGTGGGTCTTCGCTGCGATTCAGTTGTCTTTGTAAACGTAGCCTAACTAAAGGGTTCACGCAATAACCAATAGTACCTCATTCACAATAAGGCTCATATTAGTGTACAAACAATCCACTACGACGTGATAATCCCGAACCCATAATAGCCTAAGCAATGTAACTGATGACTTATTACAATGTAAAAAGGTCGATAATGTGTGCGTTGACGTTCGTCACATTCGCATTGCGCATCTACGCAGTACGCAAGCTCGATGGTCGTGACGTCACGGCGAGCCCTCTGACGTCATTGCACGTCATCCTCGAGTTAAGGACCTTGGCAGGCTTCAAGGTTACCGGATAAAGCCCATGATGTTTGCTTTTGGCAGAATGTACATTTCTACCTTTGCTTATGAGTAGTCACTAAGTATTAAATAAAAATGTCAAAAAGAATGTCATACGAGTTTAAATATAGAACGTAGTGTTTGACCAGAAACGTTTTATTTTTCTATGTTTTCGAGGAAACGATCAAAAATTTTGGTGTGCATATATTGGCATTGATATCTTAGTTTTTTATCGTGGACGAAACTTGACGTGACAATAAAAAACCTAATATATCTCTATTCATATATTGTCATATATATATTTATTATTAAATTTTGCTAGAATTTAATTCGAACTTGTCTTTATTTTACGTTTATCTCATACTGGCTCTTCATTTTTTATTCATGTAGATATAAAGAGGGGGGCCGGATGGGCCGTGCCCATCCCAGGATGGTGTAGTGCCCCCCCCCCTCTCCCCCCGACGACAGGTGTTGGGCTACCGAGAAGAAAAGTTTATACATTGTCAACTGCGTGCGTGAGTGTGTCATCACATCGGCCGTGACATGTCAAGGGCCAGGTCACCCCTGTAACCGTAGATATGTTAATGATTATAATCTTCTCAGTGTAGCTTGATTATAATGACACATGTCAATGCACTGCCGTCGCAATTATGTACAATCAACCTACAATTATGACAAGAAAGCATTAGAACAATTGAAATACACGTGACACACACACGCACACCACTCTAACAAAATGATCCAAACAATGTTCTTTTATTTTTTTTTATTTTTTTTAGCTATGGATATGAGATATAGAATTGATTAAGCACTAATACAATGACACTTGATTAGGGTAGGATCTGTCTCTTTGAATACGGGTTTATTAAAACTGGGAGGCAGAGTAAATCTGTTAGATCTAAGCACCGCATTGTAATATTATTTCGTACTCTAAGGTTTTTGTGCGCTTGTAATGGACAACAAATTCTATGTTATTATTATTATTTTTTTATTTAATACTAGCTGTACAGTAGTTTCTTTGGGCACCATACCTTTTTACTTGAACTTATATAAACTTTGAATGTTCTATTTATATATACAAATCAATAGTCTAAATAATAAGTTATAAGCATCTAACTCTAACAATAGCGATACTTCCACAATACTTTTCATTCACTCTTTTGACCCCTTACAACTCTTGACGACACGAAACGACAAATGGCGGTATATCCATGCAAAAAATTCAGCTTAAATGTACAGAGCGGAAATGGACAGCCTCGTAGCGAAAGCTGCATTTTACGATTGCCACCACGCTAGCTCAGCACTGCAAATATGGGCAACATACCCCCTTTTTTGGGGAGGCTTATGTCTAACAGTAGAGTTTTATTGGCTGGTAAGATGATGATCATGATGAATTAGAGGACTGTGCTGTTTAGCTACTCTAGACTACTCCAGCGTCAAGCGTGAGAGAGTCATCGGGGAGTAGTCGTCAGTTCAATACACACGCACCACGCAGTAATCGGGGCGTGTATGGAGTGGTAATGACTTCAAGCCGCACAGATGTGGCCGGAGTGATCGGGTTGGCGCGCGCTCGGATTGATCGCATTTGCATTTAAAATGGCCTCTCTCGAACACAGAGTGTTACAATCAAGTTTCGGAAAAATACTATGTTCTCAATTGGTGTTTTAATATTGAAATGCCTTCTTGAACTTGGATTTCTTGCAAATTAAAAAAAATGATTTGATTTGAAACAGGTCACTTAATGTATCTATATATAAAAAGGAGAAGCTGACTAACTGACTGACATATCAACGCAGAGTCTTAACTAAGGTTAAAGGGTTGGAAACTTAAAACGTTGCATAGGGGTTTCCCTTTTATAAGGACTTCATTATTATTATCATCATACCAGCCATTAAAGTCCACTGTTAGACATATGTCTCTCCAAAAAAGGGAGTATATTGCCCATAATTGCCGCACGGGGCAAGCATGTTAGGCAATCGCAAAGCATAGCTTTCACGACGAGGATGCTGCTGCCCATCCCCACCCTGTACACCTGAGCTGACTTTTTTGCATGGATATACCGCCATCTGTCGGTGCTGGTACCTTAGTCGCCTCTTACGACACCTGGTACAGGGGAAGGTACTATTCTACTCCACCAGTAAAACAGGATAAGGAAAGGATTTAAAAAAAATTAAACCGGGGTTATAGAGTTAATATTACAATTTGCTGTTTATTCAGTATAAAGGTATTATGCGAAAATAACTTTGGTAAAAGGGGGGTGGAAAGTTAGTATGAAAGTTCTGCCTCTATTAACCTTAAAAACAGTAATGTGTAATTAGAGGGTAAGAAACAGGTAAGGGTGAGGTACTAATGTAGACATTACTTAGTTGGGGACCCTTTAGGTCTACTTCTAATACAATCCAAAATGGAATTTGTTAAATCTTGTTATGAAACAATAAGTAAAATATTCAATTAGTGGCTGACGGCCCAGTATTAATAATCGTTAGACCCTAACCAGAACAATCGTTCCAAATAAAGGAATTCGCGGCGCATTCGTAAACTGTATGAAATGATGGATGATGAAAATGTCGATATCGATGAATTGTTAAAAAAATGTCGAAATTATTAAAAAAAATTATTACAAGAGACAAGAGAGGAATTAAAAATATAATACTTAATTTACATAATATTTAACAAAAAATATGTTGATCACATAATAATATATTTTTTTAAATTGTATGTACATACACCAAACATGACAGAAGACAAAAACAATAATCACAAAGTACATAGGTGGCCTTATCACAAAAAGCTATTGCTTCACTATAACCTTTGGTTGGAAGGAGTAAATGAAACTCAGTGATAGTAAGAGGTTGAAAATAAGATGGGTAGACAGAAAAAGATCGTTATATATTAGAGGTTTATGCACAGATAATTATTTAAGATAAGACGTTTTGTTTCTAAATATATTTTCAGCTATGAGGTACCGACAGAGTAGAATAGTACCTCGCCCTCTACCAGTTGTCGTAAGGGGCGACTGCGGTACAAGAACCGACAGATGACGGTATATCTATCCAAATTAGTGTAGCTAAAATGCAGAGGGTGGAGATAGGCAGCAGAAACCTTGTTGTGAAAGCTGCACTTTCAAGATTACCAATACGCCGGCCCAGTGCGGCAATTATAGGCAAATTCCCAGCTTCATGAGGAGGTTATATCCAGCAGTGGACTTCCAATAGCTGGAATGATGATGATGATGAAATGCACCGGGCGAAAATGGGCAGCATCTTCTGCGTTCTTGCAACACCTAACCAGCGCGACAATTGTGGGTAAGATTCCTCCTTCAAAGGCCTGTGTCCAGCAATGGAGTTCCAACAGCTGATATGACGATAATAAACACAAAAAATAAGGCATATAAATTTAATGATGTCAATATATTTTAAACTATATTAATTGTTGTTACTTAAATTAAGAATATTACAGTCTGCAGTACTCAGTTAAATTCGTAACAAAGTTCACTGACTTGAATTTAATTAGTGACAAATTGAAAATATGTTAAATAGTGAGTAGCAAACATTTCCTCCTTAAACCAAATAATCCTCACCGTATGGAACCTTACAAAAACGCCACACAGCCCATCTATCGTCTAATCCTACGCTTGTAAGCCTATAACACCCACCCGACTATGCTTCATCGATATCAGAGGCCCCCATCCCTGCGGCCGTGGGGTGAGGTTCTATTTTAAGGCTCTCCTTAAGTGACCCCCCGCTCTCCTTGTCCCATTTAGTCTCGGCATCTGTGAGCAGCGCCGAAACCTCCAATTCATTTGTACTACAATTTTGTCGTTCGCGATGCGTTTTCCTCATTTAAAACGTCGTTAGGGTGAAATTAGATTAGGATGTCTTGTCAGCTTAACAAAATCTCTCCTCGAAAATGTCTTATTTTCGGTATATATTTTTCTATGAAACAAATACAACAAACATACAAAAGCATTGTGCCATTAAGAACAAAATCGAACAATTTATGTTTTAACGTTGTTCGTGAGTCAAATAGTTAATTCCAATTTATACTACCGTATTGTTATAACCTTTTTTAATTTGTTTTTAATAATAAATTTACATCAAATGTTTTCAACCAATGCGTGTTATCAGCGATGATCTAAGGCCAACTGAAAATAGCTCAACGAGCTATAGAAAGGGCAATGCTCGGAGTTTCTTAGCGTCATCGAATCGGGAATGAGGAGATTCGTAACAGAACCAAAGTTACATACATATACGGTATACAATATACGGTCCTATTGGAGATTACTTGGGTAGGCCTATGTCCAGCAGTCGACATATATGATGATGTGATGATAACAGTACCAAAGTAACAGAACCAAAGTTACATACATATACGGTATACAATATACGGTCCTATTGGAGATTACTTGGGTAGGCCTATGTCCAGCAGTCGACATATATGATGATGATGACGAAAAAAATTTACACAATGTCTTATGCATTAACTTGACTCCGTGATAAGTCGCTTAAAACATTTGTGTTACAGACATCAGGTAACATAGGAATCACAAATATAATACTAAAATACATATCATTATCATCATAACAGCCGTTGGAAGTCCACTGATGTACATAGGCCTCCCCAAGAGAGGGGGAATTTGCGCGCTGGGCAAGCGTGTTGGCAATCGCAGAACGCAGTTGTCGCGACGGATATGCTGCTGCATCCCCGCCCCGTGCATTTGTGCTACACTGTTTCGGTCGTAAAGGTATAACGCCATCTGTCGGTTCTGGTACCTCAGTCACCTCTTACGACACCTGGTACCGGGGCAGGTACTATTCTACTCTGCCGGTACCATACGGCTTAAATACATACAATCAATATTTATTACACCAGGTCGACAAACAAGCGTAAAGTTTGCGTAATAATAAGCGTCAGCACAGCCTTTATTATAGACGCTCTTAATATTACATAGATATATCAATATAAATAAGCGCGTTGTCAATCTTGTGTCTTGAGGATGCCATGTCATCATCATCAAATGCTGGGCACAGGCCTCCCCATGAAAAGGTAGAGCTTTGCCCGTAATTGCCGCGCTGGGCAAGCGTGTTTGCAATTGCAGAGCGCAGCTATCAAGACTGAGATGCTTCGCTACACGATTTCGAATGAATCCACCATCTGTCATTTCTGGTACTATCTCAGAGGTACAATTCTACTCTACCGGTATCTCTCGGCTTATTGTGGATTGTTTTTTCACTCTCACGCTTTTTAGATATTTTATTAGAAATAGGTAAGAGTGGTTTACAAATACAGTATATACGGTATAAAGGTATAATACCTCATACCTTTGTATAAGGTCTATCTTATGTGAAAACAAAAGAGAACGAGCAAAACTAAAACAGTATTGAGTACTTTATGGAACAAAAGCAGTGCCTCGCGATCTCATTCGCGTAGTTTCTGTTCCCGGAAAGTATATACTATAAGTATACGAAAGTATATACATATATACTACTTAAATACATATATTTTACACTCAGACACAGAACTAACACAAATCTTATACATATTTGCTCTGGGTGGGAATCGAACCCATGACCCCTGGTGCAAAAGACAGGATCACTACCATCTGCACCATCGAGCCCGTCAAGTAAAGTAAAAATAATATGTGACACCTCATCTGTATAAAGAAGTTATAATATTGATACAGTATCTCTTATGAATTATGAATGAATACGCACGATGAATTATTTCAGACGAATACCAACACCCCCCACCACACATTTGAGTCTATTTTTAACCCAGAATTAAAAATATCCGTTACATTTCCGTGCAGGCTATATTCGCAGGTTCTGCATACATCCCCACTGGGGGGTGGGAGGCTGACTGGTGTGGGGTGCTATTTCCAGGCGCGTGGGCGTTTTATCCCCTAACGTAGCGAGTAATAGGCGAAGTTGGGCTGAGTTTCGGAAAGGTACGCGTTGTAAATTTAGGGATATTTTGTAGAAGACTAGAACATGGCCTCTAATTAAGGTCTGGTTTCTGTGACATATTCTGCTCGTAACATGCTTGAGTTAATGATATTTATATTTTGAAGAAAATGTTTTACAGAGAATGATCCACTTGTCTGAAGTTACAAGCAGGATGGATCTTCAGCCCGTGGTAATGCACTTCTAATTAGAAAATATAAACTTCTAGCTGGATAGTATTCAAAGACTTATATGTTAGGATACTTTTATATGATATGAGATATATTAGCGAAATATAAGCTAGCGATCTTCGATGTTGTTGGTAACCTCAAGACACTAGAATATGTTTAAAGATATAAAGTGTCACATTATAACGAAACATTACTTTATATATGAAGAAATATGAATTTTTTAAATTTAAAAAAGCTTCAAACGGAAGTCAATAGAGGGCGCGTCGAAGAGCGTCACGTGATAAAATTTATGTGTTTTGATTTGGAAATATTTAAATAAATGATAAAATTAATGTCTATTTGTAATAACATTGATTACAAATAAAAACGCTTACTAAGGCGTAGTAAATTTAATAATACTTTATATTTTCATAGAAACAATTTATGACATATTTAGACCTCCACAATATTCCTTATAACTACCATAACTTACTATAGTCAGATATTTGATATAATATTATAAATATATATCATAGCACCAGCATGCCTCATGCATGTCCTCCACTGACCATTAAGGTCCACAAGAAAGGGGGAATATTGCCCTGGGAATGTCTCTGAGCAGGCGCAGTGGCCATGATTGAGCGTAGCATCGCGACCGAAGACCGAACGTCATCTGTCTTTTCCTTGTACCTGAATCTCTTATAATAACAGGTGTAAGGGGGAGAAACTGTTTTCTGGTACCCCAATGAATATTTTGCGTATATTGCAATATGAAGATGGATGTATAACAATTTCAAAAAAGAACAAGTCAAGCGCAATAACGAAACCACTAGCACCTTTTCAATAAACTAGTTTCGTTTCTCAAGTTATAATGATTGCTTTCAGAAACGCTATCGGAATATTCATAAAGAAAAATGGCATAACCCAGTTGCATAATATGGGCTATGCAACTCGGTTAACCAACATGATATATTGGAATGATTGAGATGAAATTCCTGGGTATTGACTCGTTGTGGAGGTCCAATTAATGCTCTAGAACCAGCCTGTCGTATGCATGTCAGGAAGTCATCATTTCAATCAGAACGATTTATTTACAATTTCAAGTTTTAATAAATTCTGTGCGGAGTCTTAATTGTATTTTTTTACTAATATTATAAAGAGGACAGCCGCGGGGTACCGGCGGAATAAAATATTACCTTCCCCTGTATCCAGTGTCGTAAATGATGTTTAAGGGTGGGGATGGGCAGCAGCATCTTCGTCAGGAAAGCTGCGTTCTGCGATTGCCAGGTGTCGTAAGAGCTGACTAAGGTACCAGACCTTAGTCGCCTCTTACGACACCTGGTACTTACATGGTAATTGACTATTCTCCTCTTCCGGTACCTCACGACTTTAATAGAGACTCCTTCAGGTATATCATAAAAATATATTTAACACATATTTTATTACTTAATAAAAAAACTGAACCATACTGAATTTCATTCGGATAACTTCAAAAACAATGTTTCAGACTAACTTTGTACCCCCGTTATTCCCCTTGAGGTGTGAATTATCAAAAATCTTTTCTTTGTTCTCCCTTTCCTTATGAATGAAAGTGTTGTGCAAAATTTCATGTTATTAACTCAAGCAGTTCAGGCCCTGCGTTCATATATCATTCAGTCAGTCATTCAGTCAGTCAATCAGTCAGTCAGCTTCTCCTTCTATATGTACAGGTTATATTTAACTGCGTGCAATTAATGTCAATCGCCTATTTTAAAGACTTTATTAATTAACTTTTCCATGTAAAAGGGATGACGCCCACGCGTCCCAAAATAGCTCTCGATTTAAATTCATTATAGGACCCTTCAAGTTAAAATAAATGTTATTATGTGAGGGTTTGTACGTTTGTAAAACCATCTGCCGGGCCCGATGGCGCATTAGTTAGTGTCCAAATCTTATGAGACAAGGGTTGTGGCTTCGTTTCTCACACAGGACAAACATTTAAGTGATTAAAATGTATGTTACTTTTGTCTATGGGCGTTAAATATATGTATTTAAGAATTATGTTTGTGAACTAAGCTACTTATCTCAAAGTCAGGTCAATGTGATGATAACTGAATTAAGTTACTATTATGTCAATCGGACTAAAAAGGCTGAACATTTTAATATGTAATATGGCATAAAGATGTTTTTTTTACCTAGAATAATTAATGCGTAGAATAGTAACTTCCCCTGTACTGTCTAAGGTACCAGAACTGATAGATGGCGGTATTTCCACCCAAATCAGTGTAGCCCAAATGTACAGCAGCATTGAAGCGCTCCACGATGGCCAACACGCTTGCCCAGCGCGGCAATTACGGGCAAAATTCCCGTATCTTCGGGAGACCTATTTCCAACAGTGGACTTCCAATGGCTGATATGATAGTGATGATGATAATATAATAGATGTTGTCAGTAGGACTCGCTAATAAAGAATATAAGCGACATAATTGAGTACAAGTTAAATTTTAATTTAAGGAAAGCAAACTTTGTGCGTAACTGGGGTCCAATTTATTCTAAACTCCGGTCCCAGATTGCGTGGTGACAACCAGAACATACATATAATAATTCATGAATATTTATCTGTACGAAAGGTGCCGGCTGGGGTTGAGTTATCCCTTCTAATTGGCGGGCTGGAATTTACCTTCATTTTAGTACATACTCGATCGAGTTACGTCTATCTGTTGGAACACATTTTGATGATCGTTACATCATATCTGTCTGGAATATAATTATGTAGTTAAATAATAAAATTATTTAGTTGAATATGTATTTCGAGTGCGTCCCGAAATAGCTGTCGATTAAAATTCATTATAGAACCCTTTCAGGTAAAACAAATGTTATTACTGCCAGACTCCATGGCGCATTCGGTATTATCCGTATCTTATGAGACAAGGGTTGTGGCTTCGCTTACCACACAGGACAAATATTTAAGTGCTTTAAATTTGTGCTACTTCTGTCTCTGGGTGTTAAATATATGTATATTGTTATATTTGTCATTAATTTGTTCTCTGATGTACGTAACACAAGTTTTTTTTAGTTTATGTAATTATATATACTTATATTGTAAAAAGTAAATATCTGATTGTTTGTTTGCTTCAACGATGACCAAAACTACTAGAACGATTTCAAAAATGCTTTCTCTGTAAGAGGGCAACTTATTTACCTATGCTATATATTAAAAAAATAAGAGGACGCTACTTATACATTATGTAAATAGGATTTGTATTTTTGATTTTTTGTAATAAATAAACTCAGAAATCACTGAACTCATCTCTCTCTCTCTCTTTCATCTCTCAACTCATCTCGAACTCTATCATGAACAAAAAATTACTTTATCGCCAAGTGATATAAGTGACAGGAATGGCGTGAGTAAGAGTGAAAAACAAAATAGAAAACAAATTGGTCCCTTTTCTGTGCTGCCCGGTGGTTAACTTGGTAGTAATGCTACTTGGCAAGTCCGCCATATGTATCATATCATTTTATCATATCATTTTTTTTAATATGTCCAAAAAAACAATTTGGGCAAAATTCCTTTTTTCTTGGGGAGGCTTAAGACCAGCAATGGACTTTTAATGGCTGGAATGATGATGATGATGATGTCTATGTATATATATTTATATATATATATATACGTATAGAGTATGATGTCTATATATATATATATATATTTACATACGTATAGAGTATGATTTTTTTGTAACGGCAATCAATGCTTTTTTCACTTTTTTATTTCAGCAAAAAGGCTTGGCCATTAAGTATCAATAAAACCCGGCATTCCTTCAAATGAAGACTGGTTATGAGCTTAAATGAGTTACGGTTAGGAAGTAAAACGTATAAACGATTTTAGTATAAAGGCGCCGACTAAAGTCCGGTCAGTAGCACAACAAAAAAGTTCCGTAGAGGACTATCAGAAAGGCTTACACATAGCTTAACCACGAAGTTCATCAGCAACCGACAAAATTAACCAGGTTTATATACATTGTCCGGCTACTTCCGAAACAGATGACCACGCCGTCATTTAACGGTCAATGGATCATCCGCAAATCGATAACCGCTGATAGTTTTAAAACTGAGGGAAAAGTCGGAACAGCTGTTAATTTCGCACTTTATTTTTCTTTTACATACAACGTGTTTTATCCGGCGCTTTGTTCGCTCACTTTTCATTAAAGTTGTGGAACTAACTCATTTCAGCTTAGTGCGGTTCAGTTAGTGAACAAACCATTCATCTTTTTTAATTTATGCGTCACAAAGAAGAGAAGCATTAAAAAAATATATTATGTATAGTATCTTAATGTTATAATAATAATAAAAAATCACACAACATCTCATAAATTGATCTAAGTCCAAGACAAGTCGTTGAAAGCACTTATCTACGGAATCAAAAAATATAATACTTAAAAACATTTTAACACCCAGACACAAGAAAAATACAAAAATCATCATATAAATATTTGTACTGGGTGCGGATCAGACCCTAGACCCTTATAGAGACATTGACATTGATGTATTATTAGCCTCTAGTTTCGGTTTTGCTCGGGAGGCGACATGTTTTGTATTACAATAATCCTATGAAAAACATAAATGTGAAAAAGGAGGCCAAGTTCAAATGCGTGGTTGTCGACTTTTCCGACAAAAGATTTGGTATCTAAATAGGTGCAAATAGAACTTAACAATAATCAATAACATAAACAACAATAATCTTGAAATAATATAAAATTAAATCGCATAACTTAGGATAAATTGAAGCTCTACATTTAACTTGGCTAGTTTTCCCATAGTGTCTCATCAGGGACTAAGGACTCCACTCGGTACGATATTGGCAAACCTCACATGGATCTTTTAAATGCATTAATCCATTCATATATGCTTGTTTATTGTCGATCCCTTTGATCTGGCCCTTCTTTAATTTCTCTTCTACCCGCTTAGGTATATCGACCTAGGTTGTCCTATATCCACTATTATATTCATAAGTTTTATTATGAGAATGGAACAAGGGAATGTAATAAAAAATAGGTATATAAATAATGAGGTCTTTACCGTTCAGAAACAAGAGAGATGTAACATTAGTTTTAATCAAGTTTAGGCCGAGTTTCGGTGAGAAATGTCTGAGGTTTAACTTGTGCCTAATTTAATATACCAATTTGGAAGTTTTTCAGCTTCTTTTATTCAGTACTAAATATTTGAGGCGTAAGACTAACTCGTTTATGACGGGCCCGATGGCGTAGATGTGAGTGCTCCGATCTTGGTCGCTGAGGGTCATGTGTTCGATCCCCACACAGGAGAACAAACATTTATACGATGATATTTGTATTTGTTCTGTAAATGTTTTGTTCTGTTATTTAAAAATTACATTTGTAATTCCCCTGTGTGTAATTTCTTTAAGCGACTTGCCTCAGAATCAGGGTATTAAATGAGAAGTTGTCTGAATTATTAATGTTAGATACATAGTATAATCTACGCAATAGCACCGAGACACTCGCGCTTAATTCTAAGTAGGTTTCAAGGAGATGGTATTGGCACAGGCATCAGTTAAACGCAACTTTGTCTAAATAATTTAGGTATCAAACTTGGCAATCTCAACTGTTAGGACTGGTTGCCAACACGATTGCCTAGCGCGGCTATTATGGGCAAAAGTCCCGCTTTTTTGGGGAGGCTTATGTCCAGCAGTGGACTTCCAATGGTTGATATGATGATGATGATCAAGTAAGAAGAAATACTAAACATGTATTGATTAAGTTGGTCTATTTGATCTGCTGGACTCCACAGCTGGTCATACGCCTACCCAAGATACGGGGAATTTTGCCCATAATTGCCGCGCTGAGCAAGCGGTGCGGCAATCGCGCCCATTCCCACCCTGTTGCGTTAGAGCTACTCTAATTCGAGTGGATATACTGCCATCTGTTAGTTTCGGTAAATTGATTCAGAAATGTGGTTTCTCTTTAATTGCTGATCTGAAACATAATTCAAATACAAAATTACACAGACCACAAGCCATCATTTTAAAATTTTGAGGGCCATGGGTCGTGGGTTCGATCCCTACCCAGTACAAACCCTTACATGATGAATGTTTGTGTTTGTTCTGTATAAGTAATAAATATGTATATAAGTATCTTAGGTATTTGTGATTCTTCTGTCGTATGTCCGTAACACAAGTGCTTTAAGCTATGTATGTATCTTTGAGTTAAGTCAATGGTAGAAGAAGTGAATAGCTTCTCAAACACTATTAACTTAAAATTGTCTGAATATTTATAACAATGAGAAGAGAATTAGAAACTCATCAAATAGATTCAATTTGAGTGAGAGCTTATCCTTTGACAGATAGCACAAGGGCTGTTCTTATCCCGGTCCATAATTCCTGGCTCGTCCTGTTTTATCTTTCCGGCCGGGTCAAGGTCCCGTCTACAGATTAGGGATTAAGGACATTGTTAAGGCAAATACGTATTTATTTGCCCCGTGCCGCAGTCGTCATATACTCAATATATCGTCAAATCGTCAATAATACTTCAATACCGCGTATGTAGCTTAAGTTAATAAGGTCCATTTTCCATCCTTTATAAAAGAATTTCAAACATTATTTGCAACTGCTACTTACGCGGTATTGCACTATCATTGACGATATATCAAAGAGGAGAGATTTGAATGTAAGAAGTATGTATGTATGTAGCGGATAAAATCAAAAACTACTGGGTCTATTTCACAAATTACTTTATTTATTTAAACCTGCGTGTTTATCAAGTAATATTAGCTGTATTAAAATATTATAAATTCTTACTAAACATAGTACGTTTCTAAGAAAGATTTTTGTACGTTTGGAACAACTATACGATTCCAATAACTCTTTTACTAATAGAAAGAGCCGTGAAGTACTGGCGCAATAGAAAAGTAATTCCCTCTGTAACGGGTGTCGTAAAAGGTGACTAAGGTACCAGAAACGATAGATGGTCGCTCCATCCGAGACAGTATAGCTCAAACGCCCTATGCGTTTGGGCGGATGGGCAGAAGCATCCCCGTTGCGAACGCTACGCTCGGCAATTGCCAACACACTCGCCCAGCTCGGCAATTATGGACCGGTAGGCCTTCCCAAAAAGGGTGAGAGCAATCACCGAGCCTTGCTTTCGGGATGGGGATGCTGCTGCTCATCCCCACCTTGTGCATTTAAGCAATACTGTTTCGGATGGATATACTGCCATTTATAGGTTCCGGTACCTTTGTTACTTTTAATACCACCAGGTTCTACTCAGGCGGTATCCAACGACAACGCATACTTAATTTAAATTCTCGATGCAGGTAAATGTTTGGCATACCGTTGAATACTACGAAATATGCTTGCAACGTTAAATCTACGCATTCACTATTTATTATAAAACCACTTTTCAACTGGTTTTAAATGCTGTATGCTTCGTATTAAAATTTAATATCGACGTTTCGAATACCTTACGGCAATAAATGATTGCCATTTCATCATGTTTGAAATTATGATTTTAACTTTGACTGATCCAATATCTTTCAATTTCCATGAAGTTGCTAATATTTACCAGCAGTGCACTGCCGTTTCTACGCGTCAATTTGTAAAACTGTCAAACTCAATTTGCACCCCCTCTTTTACATCTTTAAGGGGTGATCTTCAAAAAAAAAGTTATATTTATATTGTACCTTTATATTGAATTACATTCGAATAACTCAATAGAACGGCAAAATTTCACACTAATTCTGCTCCCCATTTTACCCTCTTAAGAGGTGAATTTTTTAAAAGTCCTTTGTGCCTTACTTTATAAAAGAAACCCCTATGTATAATTTTAAGTTCCTAACCCTTATGGGGTGGGTATGGATCGAACTCACAACCATCCGTGCACAAGCTAAGATCACTACCATCTACGCCATTTGGCCATCAAAACATATAAGTACTAGTGCATAATATAATATACATACATTATATTATACATTACACTCGCAATAACAACTGACATGGCGATGATATTTACAAACAGACAAGCGCCCCGTGTTTCTCCTTATAAATGAAATCCAATGAAACTGATACTAAAATTGAACGCGAACGACAATTCGCATAATATTCCTCTCCAATATTTCCGATCCAAAGATCTAATAAGATCGCACGCTTCAAACTTTCTTCGACGCAAATTCGAGGGGTCAAAATTCAAACGCCGATTAAAATTCACAATAATTTAACAGTGAAAAGGTTAAATGTCATCAAACAATCTCACGACGACTTGGGATCAAATGGGAAACTTGCCGGCCAGAAAAGCGAGCGACTTTAGTTCACGGAAGTTACAGGAGGCGAGACCCGTGGGACCCTTGGCCAATTCCCGAAACAGAATACTTCAACGAACAGCGATAGGGACAATTAGTACCAATTTAGTAGTTACACAACTTCCAAGGAACCGGAAATACCGGAATAAAATATACGTACGTTATTCTCAAGGTAATGATACGTCATCATCATCATCACATCAGCCATTGAAGTCCACTGCCGGAAATAGGCCTCCCCAATAAAGGGAGTATTCTGCCCATAATTGCCGCACAGAGCAAGCGTGTTGGCTATAGCGGAGCGTAACTTTCGCTATATGTAACACTGTTCTGGATAGATATACCGCCATCTGTCGGTTGTAGTGCCAAAGTCGTCTCTTACGATATCTGGTAAAGGAGAAGGTACTATTCAATTCTGCCGGTGCCGCACGGTAAAATATCATCTTTAACAAACTATTATTTTTGGATACTATATAGCTTTGCTCAAGAATTTTCCATCAATATTAATTAATAGACAGACACCCTTCATCTTCATATATATAGCTATATGCTATGTACTGCTAGAAATAAGCCTCCAAGTGATCTTCAATAGGGCCGGTTGTATGCGGTCTGTTTTCAGCGCGATGCTGCGGTTTCAGTCAGATATTCGGTCCATCTTGTGGGTTCTACGCTGCGCTTGCCAGTACGTGGTCTCTATTCCAGAACCATACAACTCCATCAGCCATTGGTTCTGCGTACTAAGTGCCCTGCCCACTGCTGATTTAACTTACAAATTAGCCGGGCTATGTCAGTAACTTTGGTCTGTTACTGGTCTCCTCTTTCCTTTTTCAATTGCGGAAAGAGTAAGTAAGAGACCAAGTTTCGCTACCACACGTCATCGCTGGGAAAACGACCTTCATCATACCATCCGTTGAAAGTCCGCTGCTAAATGTAGGCCTCTCCAAGAAAGGAGGTTGTTTGCTCATAACTGCCGCGCTGGGCAAGCGTGTTGTATCACCACCGTGTGAATTTAAACTGCACTGTTTCAGATGGATATACCGCCATCTGTCGGTTCTGGCACCTTAATCGCCTCTTACGACACCTAGTGCAGTGGGAGGTACTATGCTACTCTGCCGGTACCTCACGGCCAAGACACACTCAAGCAATGATAAATATAAGTATGGTTTAAACCTTATGTAAGAACATTAAAAAGTATTTATTGTTGTTTGTATTTATTGTTGTAATAATGGAACACTATTCAACTTTCCCATTGAGAATGTACAGAAAGAGCGTCGAATAAGAACACTATGAATAAAGCCGCCAAGACTTGAATATTAAATAAATAAACGTAGACACCAACACAGGGACCTATGAATAAACAATTCAAGACCCTACGGCAGATCCATTTAGGTTCACATTGAGTTTTGTTTGAAGGTTTGATGTCATGCAATACACATGAGTGCTGAAAAAAAGTAGAAGTGTTCACTTTGTATATTCTGACACAGCCTTTAGAGGAACGAAGACGCGATTACGTAATCACAAGCAAGCTCTGGCTTTTCTCAAGAGAATTGTGTCACATTTACACTAAGTTTAAAATCTTTTATGTTGTTTTTTGTAAGTGATAAATATATTAAGAAAAAAAAATAGTGTTTTTTTTTTGAATATATCGTGTGAGTTTTTTTTAGTTTCCCATCAGAACTGCATTTGTAAATTATTTCTTTTTCATTTAAGTATTACATTGAAATTATTTAGTATCTTTTTACAAAATAAATACAGAACCGAACAATATATATAACTACACTTCTTTAAAGATTATACCGCTATCTGTCGGTCCATCAGTCGTTCATACGATACCTGGTACAATGGAAGGTACTATTACTCAGCCGGTACCGCATGGCTAATATTTTCGTAACTATTTTATGAGTCCATACTCATAGCTATTAACGGATACACGTGTTTTTTAATCCAACAAAATCTAACTAACATTCCGATGAAGTAAAAATAGAAAGAGAACTCGTAACTTTTGGCCTAACAGGCCATGTATAAACGATCCTCGTAAAACATTCTACAAAAATATTTAAATCCCTTTACCAGTTTCAGAATAAGGTACGTTGACGAAGCCTTAAAATAGGTTCTGTATTAAAAAGTAATTATCCTTCTGATGTTCCGGCTACAGGATACAACAGCGTACAATACAATCCAGGAAACCAAGATGGCAAATGAAAAAATGGCGGAAAACCGACTTCCTTCCTGACCCGGCTAACGGCGCCTCGAGCTTTCACAATTAGCTAAAAAGTCCGAGCTTATCTCGCTAAGGGCGCTTCTCGACGCTTTTTATGGACCCAATTAATATAAACGATATTTATTTTTAGAGATACTTAATGTACTGATTTTTTTATTCCGCACATAATTTCTGAACTGTATTAGCGGTCGCAATCTTTGAAATTAGGTTTACGTTTACAAATTAGGTTTTTTATCACGGACACTCCACATGATTGAATCTGCCAAGTTCGAATACTACATAAGCAATTTTGGGCAATATGAGTTGACTCAAGGTAGCCCAACCGGCTATGTATTTCTGGAGGACATCCGAAAAAGAACCAAGTCGTATGACCTTGCGAATTAGCATGTTGTAGTGGCAATGGCCAGGTGGTAGCCAAAGCAGCCGTCAACTTCTGGGCTCAGTAATCTGGAAGACCAGCTACCAGGTTAGATCTTTCACGCTAGATGCAGTCCACAGCTTCGCTTGTGTTTTCATAAAGATCATATCACTTATCACGACACATTAACTGTTTTATTATTGGAAAGTGGCAATTTGTTTCGGCTTGGCAAATCAACTTAAACTGAATAACATCAATTAAAAATTTTCAATAGAAAATTCCAACTTCTTTACATGTCTAATGAAATGTCCAGCATAGTTTTTAATCTTTATTATATATTACAAAATCTATATTTATGACAAAAACGTTTGGCTTCTATGACTACCCGGACGGCATTACAAATTAAAAAAACATTTAAATAGGATTTAAAAGACATAAAACTCTTTTAACAATTTTAATACATTCTAATATTATTTATAAGAAATAATGGGATATGTAAATGCTTACAAACAGCGAATTACTATACACAATAACAGGAAAACAATAGTATAAAAAAGCAGATCGCAAGCAGTACTAATAAGTAAGACCCTGGAACCATAACCGAATCAAGGCTTTATTTCTTTTACATCAACTAAGAATACCTTGTATTCGTACTTACGGTATCTGGGTACCTAGATCTTAACTGCTTTTAGGTACTGTTTGACACAACACAATGCGTACTGTTGAACCAGTTATGAATATTTAAAAGCAACTGGGGAATTGATCTGTTCTAAAAAGTCAGAAATAATAACGTATATATAATATAATCAATGCATATTCATTAGCGGTAGGGTACCGTCAATATTGAATAGTACCTCCCCTCTACAAGGTGAAGTACCAGGCTACTGTAGTAATGAAACCGACAGATATTACCGGCAATTTTATGTACATAATGCCCGGCCGTTATGAAAAGTGCAATTTGATAATAGCCGTAAGGTACCGGCAGAATAGAATAGTACATCTCTCTGTACCAGGTGAGCATGAGCGGCAGCATCCCAGGCGCGAAAGCTACGCTCTGCGATTAACAACATGCTTGTCTATCGCGGTAATTATGGCCAATTGTGGATATCCAATGGCTGTAATAATGATGATGCCGGTACCTTATAATATGTACAGTATTTTCAAAATGAAAACCTCGCAAGTGTAAACATCAAACACTAACGCGTGTACTAGAACAAATAAGACTTAATTCGTTTAGTCTAGACTCTAGACCTGACTGGAAAACTGTGGCCTTTTTAGACGTCAGCTGAATTCAATTATGGAACTGCTTTATTTACGTTCGTAATTACTTAATAAAATATGTTTGCTTATTTTATGTAACTGACAAGTTAATTTTGACTTATTCAAAGATTTTTTGTGAATTAATAGAATCAGGCGAGCGTTACTAGCAGAGTAAAGTACTAAGAGTCACAGAAGGCGAGGTACCGTGTTCAACAGATGGCGGTATATCCATCCGAAACAGCGTAGCTTAAATGCACAGGGCCGAGATGAAAGTCTTTGCGATTGCCACCTCATCTCCTCATCGCAGCTATTAAGGGAAAAAATATCCAAACTGTGGACATCCAAAATATAATGTAAAATTTTGAACAAAGTTTTAGACTCACAAATAAAACAATACAAAAAAGAGTTTCAAAACTTGAATAACTTATTAAACAAGAGACAACAATAATCTCCACATAAAAGCGGCAACAAATTAATTAATAATACACTTTATTGAACACCTTAAATTTACAAATATGCGGTGAGGTACCGGCAGAGTAGAATAGTACCTCCCCCTGAACCAGGTGTCGTACGAGGCGACTAAGGTATCAGAACCGAAAGATGGCGGTATATCCATCCAAATCAGTGTAGCTCAAATGTACAGGGCAAGGATGAAAATTCCACCTTCCTAGGGGTTGCTTATGTCCAGCTTCTATGTGGACTTCCAATGGCTGATATGATGATGCAGGAAAATTGGCGGCCTTATTGCATTGAGCAATTTCTTCCAGGCAACCTTTATTTGCAATTTGATATTATAAATGCAGTTAAGTTATTAATATTTATAAGCTTACCCAGATAATTTCGACAACAGGGCATGCGCTCGCGCAACCCGCGCCCGCGCCGTGTAACCGTATCGGTAATTGCGCGGCGCATTGCAGATCTACGGACGTGCCGCAACCATGCGCACATTCTTTCATCGTGATGTTCTTGATAACTTCATGAATAATAATACATAAACTAACACAACATCTCATACATTGACCTGTCTCCGTTATAAGTCGCTTAGATCATTTCTGTTAGGGACATCAGACAAAAATAGGATCACACGTATACTACTTGAATACGTATATTCTACACCTAATAAAAATACAAATATAATGATATAAATATTTGTTTTGGGTGGGGATTGAACCTACGACCTTTGGCGCACAAGACAGGATCACTATCATCTGCGCCATCGGGCTCATTAATGTATACAAAACTGTATTTATTTGTGACACAATGATCGGTGTCGAGTCGTCAGCGATCGTGCGAGCACGTTGTGCATAAGTTAGCAATAAATAATTTATTTTGAAATTAGATATTGAAGTATCTAAGCCGTTGGATACCGGCAGAGTAGAATATACCTCCCCCTGTACTAGGTGTCGTAAGAAGGTGGCGAATGAGGTACCGGAACTGACGTTAATTAATTAAGTTAAATAATACCACGTCCGCCCAGATGGCAATTATTGGGAAAAATCCCGAAATTATTCTAAATCACTTCAGGATGTCTGGTCCATCTAGTCTCAAGGCTGATATGATGACAATACATACATATAACTACACAGTATGGAATAAAATCACTTTCCACGGTCTGTCTGTGTATGTATGATTAGGTCTTTAAAACCACGTAACTGACGTAAAACATAACATGCGGTATTTTTATAGGTACAAAGTTTCAAAAGGAAGGTTTGAAGATATGTATAGTGAATGCATATTATAATAGAGAAACACTGATAATTTTAGAGGTTCTCAAAGTGATGCCGCAAATGAACTTTTTTTTGCGATTACATTGCAAACGCTAAATCCAACGATATAGAAATAAAAATACTATAGTATAGTACTTATATATAGTACTAACTATATTTACTATAGTACTTTAAACAAGTACAAAAACTCAGCAATGATAAATAACTATGTCTTAGGGATACCCCGCAACTACCATTTTTTATCCTAATTGAACCTGTTCGAAGTCAGGACGCTAGTGTTGCATAAAGCATCGGTAAACCAATAAACTTTCCGTCCGGTTCCGCTATAGACCAAAAAGGCTCATCGCTGTGTTATCAGTATTCTGTTTCTTCACCGAAATGTACCTTTTTATCAGCCACTCTCGCCACATTATCAATGCCTGTAATATCTTCATACATAAATATTCCGTCATTAGCCTCGATGAACTCTTGAACTTCTAAACTGATTTTAATACTTTTTTATATTTTGGATAATTAATATCTTTATAGTCGTTATATTATTTTCATGACAAAAATGCATACATAAAGAAAACAGAACTGCTGTCGGATTAGCTGTTAGTGAATGAAATATCGATAAACCAGTAAAACTTGCATTGGCCTGGTTCTGAAGGTAAAGGCTTTTCTTCCGTCTAGTATCCATATTATCTATCTTCATCAGTATAAACTTATCAGGCATACTTAAGTAATTATCGTTTCATGATCTCGATGTCAGCTTTAGTGTTTATTAATTTTGATTTAATGGCAAAGTTTATCATCACATCATCATCATTCATGATTAATTTAAACACATAATTTGCATTTTAACATCATATTAGAAGTACGGTAATATTTTTAGTCGCAAATAGCTTTATTAAAGGCATTAGAGATATAACATTTGGTCGACCTTTTGCAATAAAATTAGAATAACTAAATTACTATTTTAATATTAATAAAACTGCCAATTCATGTCAAACCTTTACAAATATAAATAAATACCATTTACATATCAAGAAATAACTATTTAATTATCAATAAAAAAAATATCAAAACTTGTGAAATTAATATCATACATACACTATCATGGTTTGAATTGAATTTCTCATTGAATCACTTATAGTATTTTCTTAGAAAAAGATATTTTTGAATTGCCGCACTGGGCAAGCATGGGGTGACTGCAAAGCATGACGGGAATGCTGCTGCCCATTCCCGCCTTGTTGCATTTTAGCTACACCGCTTCTGATGGGTTCACCGCCATCTGTCGGTTCCGTTACCTCAGTCGACTCTTAAAACAACTGCTCTTACGACACCTGGTACAGGGAGAGGTATTATTCTACTCTGCCGGTACCTTACGACCAATGTAATTCTATAGCGTACTAAAAGTGTTTGCCTCGTACTTAATCATTCATCATATCAGCCGTAGGAAGTCCACTGTTCATAAACACTGAACATAGACCTCCCTAAGAAAGAGGGAATTCTGCCCATAATTACTTCGTTGAACAAGCGTGTTGGCAATCGCAGAGCGTAGCTTTCGCGACAGGAATGCTGCTGCCTACTCCCGCCCTATGCATATAAACTACATTGTTTTGATATACCGCCATTTATCGGTTCTGGTACCTGAATCGCCAATTGTCTCCCACTTGGACATTATTATCAACAATGTAATAACATAGATGTTGAAGTTGTTGGTTGTGCATAAACGGTCAAATGCATTCAATTAGGCGTCGTTAGAAATAACTGTAAATTGCCTAATATCACTATTTATCAATGTCCACAGGCTTCGGCAGGGTTGTCACGCTACGCTACATTTATTTTTTCGATACAATTTTACAGATTAATTCGATGAGCTGTGGATGTGTGATGTAATGTTGTAGAAGGGGAGTCTCTATTCCAGCTGTTGACGGAGGCGACTGTCACCAGATCAGACAGCTGACGGAGTATTCGTCCAAAACAGTTTAGATCGAATGTAACAGAGCGAGAATGCGCAACAATAGTATTTTCTAACATTTAGGCGTTCACTAGTATATAAATTGACGGGCCCGATGGCGCAGATGGTAGTGATCCTGTCTTGTGCACCAGGGGTCGTGGGTTCGATTCCCACCCAGAGCAAATATTTATATGATGATATTTGTGTTTGCTCTGTGTATGGGTGTAAAATATATGTATTTAAATAGTATATTTGTGATTCCTCTGTTGTCTGGCGTCCGTAACACAAGTGCTTTATGCGACTTACCACGGAGTCAGGTCAATGTATGAGATGTTGTGGGAATTATTATTATTATTATTATTATAAATGAAATAATAATATGCATCGATTTGGCGGTTAGTTTATTCTGTGTCTAAACACAGGCGGGCGGCAACTCTGCGATTCCTACCACGTTTGCCTAGCGCGGCAATTATGAGCTGATTCCCCCTTTTCTGGGGATAACTGTATCCAGGAAAGAACGTTTTACGGGTGCTTTGATGATGATGACATATAAAACCTTCGTAATGTAAACAAGATCAAATGTCAATATAAATTACTCGTGGATTGCTAGTGCATTAGCATGTGTCATACAAATCAAGTTATATTTGTATAGATATAATAAATACATTTTAATTATAATAATTTTATTATCTATTACAATAGTATTATAGTAGAAGTATAAGTAAATTGTAGTTAAATATCAAAACAAATGAAAAGGATGGAGATAAGAAAGATGACGTCACCGCCATAAAGCGTGGTAGGTGCGAGTGAAATAGCAATACCACTCCACCCTATTCCCCACTCTTAAAATCATAATGCCAATAACTATTTAATTTTATGATCAATTTTAATAATGATTTCACACATAAATTAGTATTTTTATAGGATAAACTTTACCGCAGAACAAAACAACAGATATATTCGCGTAAGTAGCTCATTGAATCCAAGTCGTAACTATTGCTGTGACAGCCCTAATGATCGCCTTTGGCTACCTAAATGTCACACTGCAGCTCGCTGTACAAGAATCCGGATACTCTACACGTCACCGGTCAGAGGAAAATAGAACTAAAATTACACACATTTGAGCGTAAACTCGTGTGTGTTTATAATGTCGTTTAAGACTGTTTTGTTCTCGTGTCGCACCATATGAATGTCAAGGAGAACACCGCCTAGGCAGCAAAACATTTGTTGATAGTTTTTGTGTGATGTTTTACAGAGATTAGTGACAAAGTGTTATGATATGAGAACGCGTATTAGTGAAAAGGAGAGTAATTACCTTTTTTGTGTCCTTTTAAGAAGTGGCACGTTTTGTTCTTGATATAAATAATAAACGATCTAATTAAACACTAACAACACCATATAGTTTTACCAGCGTTCGCTCCCGTGCCAATAATAAATTCCCACAAGATCTCATACATTAACCTGACTCCGAGATAAGTCGCTTAAAGCACTTGTATGTATTACGGACGTCATACAACAGAGAAATCACAAACATACTACTTATAAATATATACATGTAAATAAATAAATAAATAAATATATATATATATATGTATATATAATTGCCGAGCTGGGCCTGCATGGTGGCATTCGCAGAGAGCTGCCCATCCTTACACTGTGCATTTAAGCTACACTGTTTCAAAAGGATATACATTTATCTGTCGGTTCTAGTACCTTAGTCGCCTCTCGTAAGAGGCAACTAAAGTACCCGGTACAGAGGTAAGTACTATTCTACTCTGCTGGTACCTCACGGCTATACCGTATAGGCAACGCGTATTTGATCCCCCCGATGTTGCCGGCATAACAGCTGGCCAGCGATTTGCAAAAATCTTCCAGTGTCAGATAGCCTGTTTATCATCATGACATAAAGAAGAGGGAAGCCTGCCCAAGAAAGAGGGAGCATTGCCAATAATTGCCGCGCCGGGCAATCGTCTTGGCAATCGCAGATCGCAACTTTCACGACGGGATGCTGCTGCCCATACCCCACTGTGCTTTTGAGCTACACTGTTTCGGATGGATATACCGCCATCTGTCGGTTCTGGTACCTTAGTCGCCTCGAACGACTCCTGGTGCAGAGGGAGGTACTATTCTATTATGCTGCTACCTCACGGCAGCCCGTTTATCGAGGAAAAACTTATACAAGCACTGCATAAATGATAAATGGTTTGATTTGGTTTACAAATAAACGCGGGTGATACCGCGCGTACTTCTGTCCGTATCCATTTTTTCCATAAACATAGTTCTATCTATACGTATGCAGAAAAACAGTTATTTTACATGAAGCCGTGCCCAGCTATGTTTCCATGTAACACGTCCAGCAAACAAACACTAAGCCCGGATTACCACATTTAAGCCTTTTTCTAAAACAGCCAGCCGTTTACGATTTTCCGTTTGGAATTTGGTAACACGCTTGTCCAGGAGGGCTTATGTTGGCCGGTGATTTGGCCTTGGTTATTAAAATTTGAAAAAAGGAGTCTTTATTTAGTTTTTAACTCATGAGACTTTAAGGGTTTTAAATTAACAGCGAATATATTTACATAAGTTGCATTTCATTTTAAGAAATATTATAAAAGAAATGTTATAAATATTCCTAAAGCTATTGTAATCGATATAGGGATCGATGAAGGTTGCTTTTAGGTAAGAATTTGATATGTGATCAAATTTTTATCATTGATCATTATTATGTTAATATACTTCCAAATTCTTACAAGCTTGAGCACTAATGACTGCCCTGCGGTACCGGCTGACTAGAATAGTACCACCGCCTGCAGAAGGCGACAGAAGTACCGGAACCGATAGATGGCAGTGAATGAAAAGATGAATCTGCGCCATGATGCATTCGATAAAATATCAATCGCAACATGGCGCAGATTCTCGCCACCACGCTGGAGCAGACTTCTCCCTTGGGGTAGAACATGTGCAAAAGTGGACATTCTAAAGCTGTTATGATTATATATTTTAGTAAACCTCGAATGGTTTTTTTGTTAAAACATTACTAAAGAGTAAGCCTTCTCCAGACATTTAGGACTTCTCAAAAGAATAATCGGGAACTTATTTAACACTAGCTGTGCCCGCGACTTCGTCCCCGTGCAGTAATTTCGTTCAGTAATAACTTATATATACTTTGAATGTTATACTTATTTATATATACAAATCAATAGCCTAAATAATAAGATTTCAATAGCGATACTTTCATATAACTTTTCATCCCCCCTTTCGACCCCTTACAATTCTTATGTCTATGGGCTGCGTTGATGCGGCCTGTCACGCGGACTGTTTGCTTGTTTGTCGACCTGATCTAGTAAAAAGATACTTAAATAAAAAGTCGAGTCCACACGGTTTAAATCGCATGAAAAAGCTATTCTAATTGATATACTAACATTATAAAGCTGAAGTGTTTGTTTGTTTGAACGCGCTAATCTCAGGAATTGCTGCTCCGAATTGAAAAATTCTTTGACTGTTGAAGAGTCCATTTATCGAAGAAGGCTATAGGCTATATAATATCACTATAGGATCAATAACAGTGCATCAATGACAAAAGGTTTGTTCTACAACTTACGCTAGTAAGTGATATATACCAAAACAATCAAGTAACGTACTCGTAACCGATCCTTAAAGCCTGAGTATCTACCACGACCTTAGCACAGTTCAAGTGACTGCCAATCAGCCAATTTGTCAGAGCTGAACAGCGGCTGCGTTTAATAGCCGGCGCACCAGGGCCGACTACAACAATAATGTTACGTTTGTTTGATTAACAGGCGCGCCGAACATTTTGTATCGTTAGTTAATTTTTAACTCATTATTTCAAATAGGTATACGGCCCGCCTGGTGATTGGTTACCATTGCCTATGGTTGCCAGCAACATCATCATCAGCATAGCAGCCGTGAAACGTCCACTGCTGGATATATACCTCCCCAAGAAAAAGGGAATTCGCATATAATTGCAGGTTTGGGCAAGCGTGGTGGCAATAGCAGAGCGTAGCACCGCGACGGAAGTGCTGCAGCCCATTTCCGCCTTGTTGCATCTGAGCTACACTACCGCCATATCGGTTTTAGTACCTCTATCGCCTCTTACGATACTCGATACAGGGCGCTTTGCTCTGCCGGTACCACACGATCAGAAACATCGAGGGTATTAAATACTCATTACCTATAGGGCAGAGTAGAATCATCATTATCAACATCATCATCATCATATCAACTGCTGGACATAGGCCTTACCAAGAAAGGAGGTTATTTGTTTAAGTAATTAGTTAATTGCTGCGCTGGGCAAGCATGTTGCCAATCGCAGAGCGGAGCGTTCACGACATTTGAGTTGCACTGTTTCGGATGGATATACCTCCATCTGTCCGTTCTGGTACCTTAGTCGCCACTAACGACACCTTGTGCAGTGAGATGTACTATTTTACCTTACAGCAATACGCGCAACAAAAATGGTAGAATAGTATCTGTTATATACCTGATGTCGTAAAATATTAACTGAGGTACTGTAACCGATACATGGCGGTATATCCTCCAAAGTGTAATGGGTAGCATTACTATCAAGAAGCGATGCTCCGCGATTACCGCCATGTCTGCCCACCGCGGCAGTGTTTATGTAATCATAAACCCTAGGACACTTCGCATACTATATCTCCGCAATCCCCGATAGTGTATGTTTAACCAAATATATGTCTTAACATATGAAAATAAAGCTTAAAATTGCACGAGCTGACGAGCTGATGGTCGATTTTAAAGACCAACAAGAGAAAAAATCCTTACGACCCAATTCTCATACATAAAAATGTAATAAATTTGTAATTTTCCACTATGTAAGTATACAAGCCTCGAGTTGAGAACCACTATTGTAATACCGACGTTTTGCACAAATTCTTGCAATTATTTCGTATTGCTGCACCGATAAGGCCTTTTTGAAGCGGGGCGTGGAAATTCGATAGATTTCGCGTCGTCGGCGTATGTATAAATTCGAGGTAACCCTTTTAAGCAATATCGACGCAAAATGCCAAGTGATTTATTAAATTTTATTGTTGTTACAATAAACGAGATAATTTGATTTCAATAATACGCAATAATTTTGTACCTCTGAATTTTGTGGGAAAAGTTGGAATAAATGTTTGAGTCATTTAAAGTATAGAGCAAGGTATCTGGCGCATTTTGTAACGTACTTTCTGAACGTTGCATTCTAAATAGACGGTGGCGCCGCTCCGATGAAAGTGATAAGATAAACTAAATTCTGACATCTAAATACATACATGACACTAACAGTGACCGCGACTTCATCTGCCTTGATTAGTGAATTTGGAAGGTAAAATAGCCCTTCTCGATAAATACACCGAAATAATTTTTCATATCGGACCCGCGGTACCTTAGATTAGAGCGTTCAAACAAACAAACAAAGAAACTCTCTAGCTTTATAATACTAGTATAGACAAATTTTCTAACTACAGATTTTCGGTAGTTCCTTTAAACTAACGCATTTGGAGCACACTCACATGAGTTTTAATAAGTTTTGTAAAGTTAAACACGAGTTAGTGAATATGACAAAATAGTTTACTTCATTTGTATATAAAAAAGTGATTTATGAAGCATCTACACTATGAAATATTTATGCATTAAAAGATAATTACATTTGTTTTTCAAATATTAAAGTCACAAGTTTTAACTTTAATTGTACCCTGAGATGAAACTGAAACGGAATTGGTGGAGATCTCCACAGTCCACCCAATATACCAATTTATTTATTTGAGCTAATCTCAGTAATCCTTGGTCAGATTTGATAATTCTTTTCAGTATTGGATAGTCTATTTAGCGAGCAAGGGTACAGACTTTAATAATAATAATAAATACTTTATCGTACACCAAACATAGAAATATAAGACCAAAAACAGTAATCACAAAGTACAATAGGCGACCTTATCGCAAATAGCGATTTCTTCGGGACAACCTTTGGATGAAAGGAGTAATGAAACAAAGAGGTAGTGCGAGGTGTAAATAAGATAGACAGAAAGAACAAGATAATAAATATATATTCATGCAGACACTTCTAGTCGATAATATACGTAATGACTATATTGCATCACATACATAAAAATCACATACATAAATCAGAATAAAAGTAAATAATCCTAATAAAACTACGGCTTGAGAGGATTGAAAACGCGGTATATTTAACTTCGTAACCGAAACGTCGAGCTAAAAAAGTGTTAACTGCGTTTTGGAGCTGTTAAAAGCGTAGTTTTAATATGAGTAATAAACAAGTAAATGTTAGAAATTATTACATTATTTCCTTTCCTATTATTTTGATTTCTGTATATATAGGTATTTGATTTCTGTATACGTTTTATTCAGGCTATAACGACGGGGATGCTTGCTTGTGCATTTGGGCTGCATTATTTCAAATGGATACCGCCATCTGTCGGTTCTGGTACCTTAGTTGCCTTTTACGACACCTGGTGCAGGGGAAGGTACTATTTTATTCTGCCGGTATCTCACGGTGAAATCTACACTCTGAGATGGCTAAAACCCAGCGCGGCAATTAAGAGCAAAAACCCTCCTCTCTTGGAGAGGCCTATGTATGGCCTATGAGCAGTACACTTCCGATGGCTGGTATAACGATGATGATTACTCAGGCATTGTGATATAATTATGTTGAAGTATATCTTAATTCTCTTGATGTCACTCTTAAGTACCTATCACTTACAATTTGAGTACCGTTGGCTAGAGGTGCAATGGTAAAGATTTCCAATCAAGCCACTCCAAAGATTTGAAATCTTTGGAGTGGCTTGATTGGAAATGCTGCTTTGAATGGAGGAGCTCTCAAAATAGTGTTGTTATTGAATTAAGTATTCCATTAATAATAATAATAAATTTACACAACATATCACATATTGTCCTGACTCCGGGGTAAGCCGTTTAAAACACTAGTGTTACGGACATCACACAACAGAGGAATCACAAATATACTACTTAAATACATATATTTAACACCTAAACATAGAACAAACATAAAATCATTATATAAATATTTGTCAGTCGTGAGGTACCGGCAGAGTAGAATAGTATTTCAGATGGCGGTATATCCAACCGGGACAATTTAGCTAAAATGCACAGGGTAGGGTGGCAACTGCTGGGCAGCAGCATCCCTATCGCGAAAGTTGCGCTCTGCGATTACAAACACGCTTTCCCAGCGCGGCAATTATGATGGGCCAAATTCTCCTTTTCTTTGGGAAGCCTATGTCCAGCAGTGGACTTCCAATGGCTGTAATAATGACATAATATTTGTCGGATGGGGATCGAACCTACGACCTATAGCGCACAGAACGCTACTATCGCAGGTCGCTACCATCTGCGCCATCGGGCCCGTCAACCAAAAATGTATGTATCTATCTAAGTTTGTTTATTATAGTTTCAAGGCCAAATAGGTAATCAGATTTTGATGTTTTTTCGCATGAGAATTACTCGAATCCTACGTACATACAGATTTGAAACCTAAGAAGTGAAATATCCACGAACGTAGACGCCGACCAGATTGTAATAACTTATATTCTTTATTGTATCTGAACATGAAACAGACAGACAAATATAGACCATAAACCATTATATTCCAATCAAACTATGGACTTCACTTAAATTCAGTTCATGTATAATACAATTCCATTTAATGCCTAAGAAATTATTTTTGCAACCATATGCATGAAGCTAACAAAATCTTGCAAACATATATACTCTACACTTCTAAACGATATAATCCTACATATCCAAACTTCATCGACCAATCACCGATCACACATCACGGCTAAGCACCTGCGGTCTATAGTAAACATACATCGAAAGTGAAGATAAATCTAAAGGACACCGAGCTGCGTATTTCGTAACCGCTCTTAAATCATAAAGTGGAGACAACAAATGGCGCAGTGCATTAACCCAAATATGTGGATTGTAAAAATGCGATTGAGCGACGGCAGCCTTTCGAATCCCACTTATTCATCAGGGCCGACCGCCTGCACCTTATCAGTGGCCTGCACACAAAGGAAACGCGCTTTATTATTTCGAAGTATTTATAGCGCAACACTAGCAATGTCCTGCGGTTTCACCCGCGCTGTCCCCGATTCCGTGAAAGTACGGGGATAGAATAACTTATGTTACTTGATAATAATGCAGGGTCAATTCTTTTTAATATTATGGAGTCAGCAAACAAGCCAATAGATACTCATGTAATTAATAAGATATCACTGTCACCAACCCTGTAAACGGAAGATATTATGTTAAATTTACCCAGTAATTTCACTGCCTCTCTCACCCTTCAAACCGGAACACAGCAATGCGAACCCTGCTATTTGGCAGTAGAAATAGGTAAATGTGAGGTACCGGTACTGACGACCTTTGTAAGAAGTTTACCTCTAAGAAAATGTAATCAGCACGCAGGCAGGTAGAATAAACACTAATCCCAATAGATCATATGTTCGGGAGAAAGTAGCTTACGTGTTATACCAAATTATGTATAACATCTGTACTAAATTTCATCCAGATCTATTTATTCGTCTTGGCGTCAATGTGTTAATGACTGTATGAATAACATTCATACAGTCATACCAACTTTATAATATTACTAGGATTTTATTAGCTAATAAATAAAATGAATAAATAAATAATAAATAAATCCACACCTCAAACATTGACCTGACTCCGTAATAAGTCGCTTAACACATTTGTTTTACGGACATCTGACAACAGAGGAATCACAAATATAGTACTTAAATACATACATTTTACACCTAGACACGGACAAATATTTATATGATAATATTTATGTTTATGTATATCATCATATCAATATTCGTACTGGGCGGGGATTGAACCCACGACCTCTGGCGCACAAGATAGGATCACTACCATCTGCGCCATTGAACCCGTCCAAATAAATCATTTAAACAGCCTCGTTAACGACCTGCTTCACCACTTGCCTGCTAAATACCATATATCTTTTTCAACAAAGAAACTGTCTAATAATACAATTATCGAAGATTAATTAAAGAAACTGTCTAATAATACATAGAAGCCATAGACCGCCCACTGCTGGGCATAGGCCTCCGCAATTAAGGAGAAATTTTGCCCATGATTGCCATGCTGGACTGGCGAGATGGTAATCGGTATAGCTTTGCGACGGGGATGCTGCTGTCTGATACCGCCCAGTCGCATTTGACCTACGCTATCTCGGAATGGATATACCGCTATTTTTATTTGTTTATTTATTGAACTTTATTGCACAAAATATTACAAAATGAACAAATGGCGAGTTTAATGCCAGTTGGCATTATCTCCCAGTCAATCATTACAGAAAACAGAAAAAAATATTTATATAGTGGTGCAGACAATATATATACAAAATAGATAAACGTAACATACATATTGGTATAAGTAAACGCAATAAATGCATATGATATAATTAAATATATATATAAAATAACGTACATCAGAAATAGATGGAGAAAGTGTTTCAGGATAAATTTGTTTGGATATATTGTATGGATATACCGCCATCTGTCGGTTCTGGTACCACAGTCGCCTCTTATAACACTTGGTGCAAGTAAATATACTATTCTACTCCACCGACTCTCCGCGGCTAATAATTCAGACGATACAAACTCTTCCGATTACATAACAGACTTACTGAAGGTTAGAACTTGTAAAAAGGTCGATTGTAACGGTACCTCGCTATCACCTATTTCTACCGACAAACAGCAGTATTCGAAATACCGTGTTCTGGTTTGAAGAGTGAGATAAGCAGTGAACTACAGGATTATGTGACATCATAAAGCTCAGTTGCACCCACAAACCTTAATCCATTGCAGAGATCTCAAAACAAAGCCATTAAAGCCTTATTTCAATATCCCTTCTACAAACCAACTATTAATATACAGTGGACCCCCGGTAATCCCCCCTTTCTAATCCGAAGCCCCCTGTAATCCGACATGGTCTACAAGTATGGTTTGTACTTCAGAGTACATATATGTACATATGTATATATAATATGTATAAAGAATCTTATCATTGGATCTGTAATTTGTCGGATTACAAGGTAATCTTGTGTAAAAAATTCCGGACTATAGGGGTTCTTAGGCAGTACTCTATAATCCGAAGAATTCGATAGTTCGACACTGCCCTGCAAAATGATTGTCGGACTACCAGGGGTCCACTGTATATGAAGAAACTAAAATATTTAATCTATTTTAATTATACAAGTTCAATACATGCATGTTAGTAAAAAAAATAGTTATAAATTCTGTCAAAAGTAATATGAGACTGTTTATAAAAGACAACCCCCACAATCTCCGAACTAATAATAAAGTACACCTAGAGCTCTCTATGGAAAGAAGACTGTACTGTTTGGAGGAGCACAGCTGTTCAATGAGCTGCCTAACAACATAAAGGAGTGTGAGCGTATAAATATGTTTCGGAATAGGCTGAAATTGTATTTGGAGTCGAGTACCGGCTAATTTGTACATTATTTGTTATAATTGTAATATCTCATTGTAAATGAGAGTGGATTTGTATTAGAATAAAGATGTTTAAACATCATAAAATCTTTAAGCCACAAAGGTGGCGACGCGCTTGTGATATCTTTGTGATAATACGACCGTCTATATGCAAACACACGGATCATTGGCTTGTTTGTTAACTCAGTCATTAAAAAAAAACCTGATTTATCACGCACATTTTATCAGACACATATTAAACACTTTTATCTGCAAGTCGAGAAACTGGCAATTAAACTTGTAAACAGAATTAACTGGCATAATTTGTACAAATTTAATTTGCCTACGATGGTAGGCAGGTAAGTACGGTCTTAGACCATAAGATCAGTTCATATAAGGCCGGGAAAGCCCAGTGATTCACCTAATTTTAATACAATGGCAACATATCGTATGTAGGTGTGACATAATATGTTGTTCATCAAGATAACAAGGTGGAGTCGCTATGATGCGTTGAGTATAATTACCCATCTACATTTATTAGGCTAGCTTAAGATATACCCAATGGTGCAGAAGGTAGTCAACAGGTGGCATCTTGTGCGCTATCAGGTTCGATCCTCATCCAGGACAAATATTTATATGATATTTATGTTAAATCTGTGTTTGGGTTCGAAATATATGTATCTAGTGATTCCTCTGTTATCTGATATCAGTAACACAAGTTCTTTAAGCGACTTATCACGGATTCAGGTCGGTAGATTTATTTATTATGCCCACGACTTTTTAAAGCTAGAATTCAATTCAAGTAACGTAGTTCATTCTTTAGAACTTCTTCTACGACTCGTGTCGACTTCTAGTCAACACGACTGACGTTGTCCTGAGGTACGTGGTCCTGACGTGAGGTACCGGCAGAGTAGGATAGTACCTCCCCCTATACCAGGTGTTGTAACAGGCGACTACGGTACTAGAACCGACGGATGGCGGTATATCCATACAAAAAAGTCAGCTCAAAAATACAGGGCGGGAATAGGCATCAGCTTCCCCATCGCGAAAGCTGCGCTTGCGATTGTCAACACGCTTTCATAACGCGGCAATAATGAACAACATACCCACTTTCTTGGGGAGGTCAATGGACTTTTAACGGCTGGTTCCCAATATACCGTGGGGTATCCGCAGGGTGGAATAGATACTGTCTGTAGTAGGTGTCGTAAAAAGCGACTGAGGTACCAGAACCGACAGAAGGCAGTATATCTATCCGAAACAGTGTAGCTGCAAAGCACAGGGAGCGGGTGGACAGCAGCATGCCCGTCGCGGCAATTATGGGCAGAATTCACTCTTTCTTTGGAGAACTATATCCAGCAGTGAACTTCCAGTAGCTGAAATAATGATGATGATAAATATAAAATAATAAATAGACACAACATCCCATACGGATATCACAGAAATAATTGACCGTGCTTTATACGACTCATTTCGGAACAGCTCCAATGTGTGAGATGGCATAGATGCAAAATGCTCTTTTTTCTAAATAAGAAAATCTTTGAGACCAGTTGTCATTTTACAAGAAGGGAACTCTTTATTTAGTAATAGTAAGTTGAAGAGGCAGTGGGCAGGACATATGATTGGCAGAACCTATAGCCGATAGACTCGTAAGGTTCTGGAATGGAGACCACGTACCGGCAAGCGCAGCGTAAGGCGTCCACCCGCAAGATGGACAGATGATCTGACTAAAACCGCAGGATCGCGCTGAACACAGACCACATACTCTTGGAGATTACTTGGGGAGGCCTATGTCCAGCAGTCGAAGTCTTATGACTGATATAATGATAATGATGAATTCTTTGCCTGCGTTTATAAGTTGTGTGAATTATTGCCTAATTCGACAACTATTATACTAGTACGAATAAAAAATTGGTAGGCTCTTTAAAAAAGGTTAAAATAAATAATCTGAACATAAAAGTATTTTCCATATTTCTAATCTTTTAAGTACTATTTTTTAGATAAGATTGTATTACCCGAAATATTCCATATCGCTTTTATCACATACTTCACACAATATTATTAATTAATTCTTTGATAACTCGTCTATCGGCCTGGGTTTCGAACAGCGCGCATGCATCACGATACAAGATATGAATGTGAAATGTATGTGCCTGTTTTGTTCCGCTTTCAAAATTCAATAGGGGACCTGTTTTTCATACAATTTATCATGTCTCTAGCCTGAAACCTCATACAAAGATATGTTCGTCTGTATTAGTATCCCGCTCTCTCTTATCTACTGCCTAATAGCGATAGCGCATTGCTGTGATCCAGTTTAAGAGTGAGAGAGACAGTTAAATTACTAGGTAATGTAACATAATGTCTTCTAGTCAAGGACTAGGTTGGTATCGCGCTAGTAATGTCCTTGTGATATTGCGAGCATTGATAGGTGACGCTTTATATCACGCTGACTGTAGATTTGTAAGTCGACCTTCACCATCATACCAGGCGTTAGAAGTGCACTTCTGGACAAAGGCATCTCTAAACTAAGAGGTTCTTTGCCCATAATTGCCGCGCTGGGCAAGCGTGTTGGCTATCGCAGAGCACAGCATTCGCAACGGGGATGCCTTCTGCCCATCCTCGTTTTGTGCATTTTAGCTGCACTGTTTCGAATGGATATACCGCCATCTGTCGGTTCTGGTACCTTAGTCGCCTCTTACGACACCTGTACAGTGGGAAGGACTTAACTCCGCCGGTACGTCATGCGAACGAGCAAGCGGGCGAAAACTAGTATAGAATATAATTTAAACTTAAGTGTCTTGTTCAAAAGGAATATTAGTACAATACGAAGAAAGTTTGAATTCGTAAAAGAAGAATTCATAAATCTAACCTAAAATATCAAACGAAAGAATAATATTAATAAAATTACATCAACTGTATAACATAACATAATTTTAATTATTAACTACAAAAAGATAACCTTGAACTATTCCAATTTTTTCTTTATTAGTTATTAAATACAAAGATTATTTAAAGGAAAACCCAATAAAACAATCGGTACGTGTCAAATAACCTGTCTGTCTGTGATATACCGCCATCTGTCGGTTCCGGTACCTCAATCGATTCTTACGACATCTTATACAGTAAGAGGTATTATATATCTGCCGGTACCACATGGTAACTACAAATGCTCATGAAATATTGCATTACTATATATATATATGATTATTAAAACCATATGCGACCGATGAGTGAGAAGTGAATGTGTTAATTTAGTGTACTTATATACAAAGACATAATATACGTCTATTTTAAAGCTGGCTGTTCTAAATTAGCATAAGTCCTTGATACAAATGGATTGTGTCGATATAGTGTTACACTTGCCACATCTCGCCGCGCGGGGGCGGCACCGAGCCCACGCTTGGGACATAAAGGGATCATAACTTTTGATAATCTGGCAGGATCTGTACGATAGTTTTTGTGATTATCTGTTCGTAGTTCTAAAATGTATGATACATTTGGGCATATGAATTCAACAACATTTGTGTCACGGTTTCAAAATTATGGAGTCAGTAAACAAGCATACGGTCTGATTGAGGGTAAATGTGTCATCATTAGAATATCACTAGCGTGTCACCAACTCCGTGATCTGAAGATGCGATGTCACATTTACCGAGTAATGCAGACGATGCAGACGACCTTTACACGAGTTCTACCTCAAAATCTAGTATTATAAATGTGATCGTACGAGCATATAATAAAAGGCGTTTGAATAGTTTGGATCCTTGGAAATTATATAGACTACTTTTATCTTAATTTCTTGGGGTACTGGCAGAGAAGAATAGTACCTTCCTGTATCAGGTGTTGGAAGTGGCGACTGAGATACCGGAACCGACAGATGGCGGTATATCGACCCGAAACAGCATAGTTCAAATACAATAGATGAGCAGCAGTATTCCACTTATGGACAAAATTACCCCTTTTTTGAGGAGGCTAACAATTTTTACTAATTATTGCTGATAAAGTGCTTATCTGTAACATTATGTGTTAGATAACTCATTTAAATATCAAAGCTTTAGGTAAATTGTCTCATCAACACTTTATAACGGACCAGCAATCTAAAATCGATCAATCACTAATAATAATAACAATAAATTGCCACACCATCTCCTATACTGACTCTGTGGTAAGTCGCTTAAAGCACTTGTGTTACGAACATCAGACGACAGAGGAATTACAAATGTACTACTTAAATACACATATTAATTACCCAGACACAGGACAAACACAAATATCATCATACAAATATTTGTTCAGGTGCGGGATCAAACCCACGACACTTGGCGCTCAAGATAGGATCACTATTGCACTACTAAGCCCGTTGATAAATAAATAACTATATTTTACGGCAATTATTGATTTATTTAAGTTTCTAACCTAAAATGTTCTTTACTTATATACGCTTAATGTAAACACTTTTGTTTCGTCAAACGAAAGTAAATAATTTCTAAACCGATAATTTCTGGTTTAAAATCAACACCACTTCGAAAGAAATCGTAAATACATATCTGTAATGCATGCAACTTTATTTACAACTAAATAATGGAAATCTAGAACTGGAATAATGAAAAATGTTGTCCCTTATTGATTTAACAATACCTTGCCCTACTAAACCCACCCTGTCCGATGATAAGAGATAACGTGCGACGGAGGCTGTCGCCGCGTGAACGGACGGCCTTGCCACGCCTTGCAACCAACCAACTCCCGCATATAAAAGTACGAGCTTGCCGTGCGCTACCTTGCGAAAACTTACACAATCTCTATTGCATTTTACATGCAAATATTGTTGCAACGACGTGAGCGACATATCCTTGTTAAGTAAAAAAAAAACATCTATTAATTCTGACATGAAATGGATGAAACAACGTGTTGTGTCAAATTAGACTGGAACTACCCAGTGTTTTCAAGGCCATTGTTGAAAAGAGATTGTTGATATTTATTATAATCATACCAGCCTTTAAAAGTCCACTGTTGGACATAGGCCTCCCCAAGAAAGAAGGGTATGTTGCCCATAATTGTTGCATTGGGCAAGTATGTTAGCAATCGCAGAGCGTAGCTTTCGCGACGGAGAAGCTGCTGCCCATCCCCGCCCTGCATATTTGAGCTGACTTTTTTGAATGGATATACCGCCATCTGTCAGTTCTGGTACCTTAATCGCCTCTTACGACACCTGGTACATGGGGAGGTACTGTTCTACTCTGCCGGTACCTCACGGCTAATGTTGATATTATGTGTACTATATTTCTTTGTAGGGGTTTCACATGCTCTGGCAAGCGAAGCATCCACCGGTAAGGTGGACAGACGATCTGACAAGATCCCGCTGGATGCAACCAATACGGGCCGACATAATAACAATAAATTCATAAGATCTCTCATAAGTTGACTTGACTCCGAGTTAAGTAGCTTAAAGCTTCTATTGGAGATGCCAGACAATGGAGAAATTACAAATAATAATGAAATACATATAAATAACACCCAGACACAAAACAAACTCAAATATCATCATATACATATTTGTTCTGGGTGGGGATCGAACCCACGACCCATGGTACATAAGATAGGATCACTACCATCTACGTCATCAGGCCCGTCAGCCTGTGAATAAAGACAAAAAATCTGCTAGATAAATATGTGAATATATTGACTAGCATATTTGGTAAATTTAACACTGACTCTTGCACTTCTGAAATTTGAATACTATCAGTCAGAGATGTCGATAGACTATCACACACTTTACCGGCCAGTTAAATACTTAAATCATAAGGTGATCCACCGTCATAAACATTGCATAAACATTGCGTCAATCACACCAGGTGATAAGACACCGCCAAGTGCAAATTCTGATTATAAATACCGTGCAGCCATAGTTGCCAGCCCGCGGAAATACTCACCTGGAAAGAAGAAAAAACAATTGTTTATTTAACAGCAAAAACGTTTGAGGAAAATATTTCTATGAAATATATGACCGTTAAAAGAAAAATACCTTGTTCGTTCTATATAATTATAAATGTTTCATACAGTACCTACAAGGGCGCTTGTTTATTCGCTCTAAGAATTTTAGATCAACTAAGGAATTGTTTAAGATCGTCCGACACGAAGCAATCTCGAAGGTTCGACTCTCACCTCATCATAGACACGCAAAGATATGATAAACAACAAATGAAAGATATGAAAGAAATCTTAATATCATTGTAATCAAATTATTCTTATTATTATAGGAGTCTTTAAAAGTTTAACGCAAAGGTCGTAGCTTAGCGAAAAAATTTATAGCAGAGCTATATTAGCTACCCTGTTTTGGATGGATAGACCGCTACTGTGGGTTTCGGTACCCTAGTCGCCTCTAACGACACCTGGTATTGGGGGGAGTACTTTACCGGAACCTAAGGCAAAATGAAGAGGAGATTTAAACAATAGTATAATAAAATATTTGTAGCACAATATCATCACGTCAGACATTGGAAGTCCAATGCTGGACATAGTTTTCTCCAAGAAAGGGGGAATTTTGCCTATAATTGCCGCGCTGGGCAAGCGTGTTGGCAATCGCAGAACGCAGCTTTCGAGACCGGAATGCTGCTGTTGATACCCGTCCTGTGCATTTAAGCTGCACTGTTCCGTATGGATTTACCGCCATTTGTCGGTCCTGGTATCTCAGTCGCCTCTTACTACACCTCGTGCAGTGGGAGGTACTATTCTACTCTGCCGGTGCCTCACGGATCATGACTTTTGCTTTAAAAATAATTAAACATAAAGCATACATAGAGCTATTTATAGACTTAGTGTGTTTCCATAGTTAATGTGAATATAGGTTACAAAATAATGTCACTTTAAAAATTTAAAAATTTGGACGAAAATTTCGGTAAACTCAATTCCGTGCGGTGTCGGATTCACGCACACCCTCTTGCTATTAAAAATATACCCGGGCATAAATCGTATCGAGTTTGAACGAATAAATATCAATTTGAAGCGATATTGGATACCTCTCGGTGACTGGGGAGTTATCCGAGTGATTGGAAAAAAATATCGTTTCACGTTTCACGCAATTACGTACGTACCGCTCGTGCGTGGTTGGAAGTTAAAATTTCCCGATATCCAGATTGTAATTTTACTCTAACTTGTTTTCGATAAGGTTACGTGTTCCAGTAGCAATTAATATAAATATAATTAAATATTATTGAATACAGCAAATAAAAAACAAAAGATAAGTGAGGAAATGTAAGTCAATAATTAGCTGGGTTGTCATGTTCAACCGAAGCATTCATCCAAGCTACATCCTGCGATTGCTACCACGTTAGTATAGCGTAAAAATTGTGGACAAATTTCCTCTTATTTGGAAAGGCCAGCGTCAAGCAATAGACGTTTGATATAGTCGCTGCAATGACGACGATGAATAAGCTAGGAATAATTCTAATAATTATCTCTAAAAATATACTTTTTTCAAGTAATCTTGTAACAAGCACTTGTGGATCGTTATGAATAAATGAATAAAAACTATAATAGTTAAAAAATATGAAGTCCTAGATTTTAATAAGTGATAATAGTGATGATCTTGATTGACTTAAAACAACAAAACTACTTCATCTCAATATAGTTTGTTGTAGCTACAATATTATCATCTCCATACAAAGGTAGTCTCTGCATCAGTACCTCACTCTCTTCTCTATTTCTACCGAATAGCAGTATCTGTATTACTGTGTTCCGGTTTGAAGGGTGAGAGAGCAGTGAAATTACTAGGTAATGTGAGATAATATCTTCAAGCGCTAATTATATCCTTGTAGCTAGCTTCACTAGTTCTTATTATCACAAGGATATCACTAGCGGGTAACTTACCATGTGATATAAAGATATTATGTCACATTTATCAGTTATATTACTGCATCTCACCTTTCGAATCAGAACATAACAATACGAACACTACTGTTTAACAGTATTAAGTCCGAGATCGGAACAAGGAGCTTCCACAAAGCAAACGTGAACAGCGTAATCCTTCACAAGTATTTTGAGAATAGCCCTTTGTACCTTGTTAGGCTTTGCAGCCAACATCTTAGGTATATGTCGAGTTTATAAAAGAACTATGTACATTTAAAAGGGGGATCCGATGGCGCAGATAAGGTTATCCTATCTTATTTGTCAAGGGTTGCGGGTTCGATCCACGTAAGGAATATTTGTGTTCGTTCTATGTATGGGTGTTAAGTAAAGCTTTAAGCGACATCTCATTGATCCCGGCCAATGTATGATGTTAATAAATGTATTATAATAAAAAAGGTATTTACAGACTGTTGGAGTTAGGAGATTCGATGGACCCGATAGCGCAATCGGCAGGTTTTCTATCTTACGCCCCGAGAACCGGTTCGATCCCCATCCAGCTCAAAAAATTGTGTTTATATTGTGTCTGGGTATCAAATATGTCTTTTCTTTGTAATAACAATTTACATTTGCATGAAAGAAAACATATAATTATTTTCTAACGACCTTTCAGCAACCTTTCAGGAACGGTCAAAGATTATTTTTTTTCACCTACCATTAGTGGCGTGAGGTACCAGCAGAGTAGAATAGAACCTCCCTCTTTAAAAAGTCTTGTAAGAGGCAACTAAGGTACCAGAACTGACAGATGAAGGTATATCTATCTAAAACAGTGCAAAAATGCTCAGGACGGAGATAGGAGCAGCAACCCCGTCGCGAAAGCTGCGCTCTGCGATTGCCAACAAGTTTGCCCAGCGCGGAAATTATGGGCAAAAGACCTCCTTTTTGGAGAGACCTATGCCTAGCAGTGAACTTCCAATGACTGGTATTTTGATGATTATGAGATGGTCTAACCCAATTACAACATTACACATATTCTCACGACACGAGAATAACGAGATGTAACAGCGATATTCTATGTGTAGAGAAAGTTTTTCAAACAATAACATCTGAATCCGTCGTGCATGGCACAATGTATAGATAATATATAGTAACATTGCTGCTCAAGCTTTAAGATACTTTCCCAAACCGTTCCACGTGAATTTTATTAAAAAATTTAACTTCGTTCGCCTTCGCAATTTGTGAGGTCAGTTCACCGAAAGCGGGGAGCGACCCAAATTATAATTTGTGTATTTACTGTGCAAACATATTCAAATTTGGTGAGTAAATATTAATTCTATTGTAATAATAACATCAGAAATAACTCTGTATGTCTGTAACATCACCGACCTCTATAATTTGTAACATGAAACAATGCAATGATAGAAGGGTGTGATTACCGAGTAATCAATTGATACTTAGAAAGGTACTGTACATATTTTTCGTTACATCTTATGCATCAACCTTGTGACATTAGACAACGGAGGAATCACAAATATACTATTCAAATACATATATTTAACACCCAGGTACATAACAAACATAAATACCATCATATAAATACTTGTCATTGGTGGGGATTGAATCCACGACCTTTGACTCCCGGCCCGGCATCCTTCCTTGTCAAATTTAGAATAATCGATTGAGGAGACGAAACGTGACACGGTAACAAACAAAATTCTTTAACGTTTACAATTAAGGTTATTTGCTCGATATCATCATCATCATATTAGCCGTAGGATGTCCACAGCTGGACACAGGCCTCCCCAAGTGATCTTCAATAGGACCGGTTGTGTGCGGCCTGTGTTGCTATTTATACTTATTTAATTACCCGATAGCACGTTTTAAAATCTCTCAGCGCCATCTATTGATGTTGGCAGTACTAAAATTATCGTCATTCGTAAATCCCACGGGAATTGTAGGTATTTTTGGTGATAAATGGTAATCTATGTTCTTCTTCGAACTTCCGTCTATGCACAATTTCAAGAAGATTGGTAAGTAGATAAAGCGTAAAGAAGTAACAAACAAAATTACTTTCTAATAATGTACTGTAAGACACAGAAGAATACCTCTACCTGTTAATAGTGTCGTGAGAGGCGACTAAGGGACCAGAACCGACAAATGGCGGTATCGTCGGAAACAGTGTAGCTTAAATGCACAGGGCGGGGGTGGGCAGGAGTATTTCCGCCGCGATAGCTGCGCTCGTTACATTAACGTAATTATTTACGCGATTGCTTATACTTTTGCCCGGAGCGGTAATTATGGGCAGCATTTCCTATTTCTTAGGGAGGCTTATGTCCAGCAGTGGACTTCTAATGGCTGATGATGATGATAGAATGATAATGATATGATGCCTACTTGTGACGCAGACTACGCAATTCTTCAGGTCATTGTAACATATTGTTATAATCATATAGAGTACAAACACAACGACTGGGCGGCGGGAAGATACATTTAGTCTGATTTAATTTTATACCACATTGAGTTTTTTAAACCATTAAGCAAGGAACCTTTCACTGTAAAAATAAATATCCTTGAGACTGGTCTAGGCTTGCCTCTTTTTATTTAAGAGAGATTTTTTAAAAAGGTTTTATTTTTCGCAAGTAAATAAAATCAGTTTTTTTTTATAATTTGTAAGACCAGAGTGGCGACACGCGTTGTTATCTTTGTGATTATAAAATGAGCGTCTATAGGCTGCGGTCACGTTTACCGTTCGCTGAAATATTATAATTGACTGGGAACTTCAGTAGAGTAAAGTATCCCAAGGATATCACTAAGTGTTGCTAACCTTAAATGATAAAGTGATTTAAAGATATTAAGTACCCAATTGTTTATAGGCTTTCTCAGTTTTTATACCCGAACACAGCAATGCGAACACGGCTATTTGGCGGTAGAAATAGGTGAGGATAAGGTACAAATACAGACGACCTTTGTATGAGATCTATCTCATGTATAAACTCAATTTGAATTTAATTTACCTATTACTTAGGTAAGTTCAAAGAAGTGTGTTGTTTCCCACACTGATATATGATTGTGAATGGTGGGTATAGTAGAAGAAGCACGCGAGGAGAATAAATGCTGTTGAAATGAGAGCACTTCGAAGTATAGTATGTATGGTGTGAGTTTGAGAGATTGATTAAAAAATAGTGTAAAAGATCAATGTGGTTTAAAAACACATTGATCTTTTACACTACGGTTTGGACATGTAGAAAGGATGGATGAAAGTAAAATGACTGCACATTAATAAAGAGCGGAAGTGAATGGAAGTGCTGGTATAGGACGACCTAGGCGAACATATCTTAACCAGGTAAAAGAGGTATTAAAAGGCCGGGTAAGAAGTACCAAGAAAAAGCAGCGTGTATGAAAGGACTAATGCAAATAAGGGAAGCGAGAAAGGTATGTTAAGATTGTAACAAGTGGAGATCCATAGTCTATCTACCCTGATGGGATACAGGCGTGATATATCTATGTACGTATGTACATTGGAGAGATGGAGCTGTGTGTACATCACAATACTTGGAAAATTTTCACGAGTCTACTTATTTCTCGGTAGCTCAACGGTGTTGAAGTCTCTCGTAAAGAGAAAAATACAGGTTCGAGTCCTTCCTGACAGCTATGACAAGGTAATTTTTTTCTAGTAAATATTTGTCATGAGATGTCAATAAAGGGAAACAAAGAAAATAATATTAGGACATTTTCCTCTGCCGAGATTAATCCTTGTTTTCCTCGAAACCGTTTCGCCTTATTTAAAATTGTCGAGATGCCGTCTCTGAATATTTAATTCAACTCCCGCAGCGACAGTTTTTTATATATACGAAAGAACAGTTAAGGACTACGATTTAGTCCGTACGAAAGTATTATAAAAACCTTAATTACTGTTTTGAAATAAATTCACACAATATCTCCTTCATTATTCTGACTTCTTAATAAGCCGATTAAGAAGTAGAAAATAAATACCCTCAATATTTATATACATATTTAACACCCAGACACAGAACAAACACATTCATCATATAAATATTTGTCTTAAAGAAATTCTCGCAAGCAATAACTTAAAAGCTTTTTTTTGTTTTTAGTAATATATAACCTTTTCTGAAGGCCTTAGACGCAATAAGCGTTTTGAGTAAGTATTACATAATATTCTTTTACACGTGTCTAAGCCCACAAATATAGCTAATACTAAAATGGGGACCAGACACCGGCAAGGGCAGCGTAGGAAGTCCACCTACAAGGAGAGACGATCTGATAAGAACTGTAAGTTTGACGCAGGCCTTCCCCAGTGACGTTGGAACTGACGTCAGAGTCAGCCAGCATTAGGTTAGTCCAAAAAAAACAGGCTGTATACAAGTATCCATATCAGAAATCTCTAGTGTAGCATTGGAAGCCTTATGTCTGATAGAGATATGATACAAAGTTCCAGAACCAACTAATATCAAGCCGCTTAAAAGTATGTATTTACTTATTAAACTTTATTGCACAGAATATTACAAAATGTACAAATGGCGGACTAAATGCCAGTTGGCATTATCTCTCAGTCAACCATTATACGAAACAGAAAATATATAAATAGTGGTGCAGGCAATATATATACAAAATAGATAAACGTAACATACATATTTGTATGAGTAAACGCAATAAATACATATGCTATAAAAATATATATAAAATAACGTACATCAGCAATAGGTTTTCAAAGTTATAGAAGCAGCATCAGTAAATAAAGTACGGAGACAGCGTTTCAGGATAGATTTGTTTGGGGATTGCTTAATATTCCAGAGTTGTGTAGCTGTCACTATAAAAGAGTTTGTCAAAAAGCTTGAATGTTGAGAAGGATTTAAGAGCGAGAGAGTATTACAAGAACGGCGATTACGTTCGTGAGAGAAAGATAGGAATTGGAATCTGTCCTTTAAGTAAATTGGTGCGTAGATACATCTAATAACTAACCTTCATCGTGACGCGTTGGCTGTATAATTTTCCGGCACGTCGGCTTCTCACATCAAAGCTCACAAGGATGTAAATAAGAGCGGCGTAATAACAAGGGAACCGAAGGGCGAGCCAGTTGGACGGATTGCTGATTTAAATTCCGCTGGGCTAATGTTTTCGGTCAAAGTTTTTATTATCGTTGATAAAGGTTACGTCAACTCGACTGGGTATCTTTGACTTTCCGATATGAAGAACAAAGAAAAACAAGCAGTTGAACTGTATATTTAACACTTCGCGTTTACATAATTCATACAGAGCTATATGCTGGTCTATCAGTTGTTAAATACAATAGAGTGAAATAGTACCTCCCTTGTACCAGGTGTCTTAAGAAGCGATTGAGGTACAGGAACCAATAGATGGTGGTACATCCATCCGAGAAAGTGAAGCTCAAATGCAGGATGAGAATGGGAAGCAGCATTTCCGTCACGATGCTACACTCCGCGATTGCCACCACACCTGCCCAGCGTTTAAGGAGACACATTTTCAGCAGTGGACGATTGAAATGATGACGATAATGACGATGACACATAAATGAAACAATATTAAACATAAATTTTAGATCTGCAAAAAAAAAAACTATTAATAAGATGTAAACAAAACTTCATATTAAGTCTTGTTAAGAAATTAAATAGAAAACCATAAGTGCAATATTGTTAAATCCCTGATATCTATCCCTACTTAATTAAATTAAATAAGAATATAAGAGGAAATAAAATAGTAGTTAGAAGGCCAATTTCAGGCTTAACATGATATAGAAAATATATTCGGCATGAATAAATAAGGAATTAAATTACGGGAGGTAGAAAGAACAGAATAAATATGCGACAAAAATTACATCGAAACAGTAATACTTTCTATACACACAACAATTTTATTTGGATTAACATTGCTGTTTATCCTTCTGTACTGGTTGTCGAATAAAATAAAAACATAGTGAAAAATAATCTCTTGAAAAGACCGATCTCAGGTATTATAAGTACTAACCGCCACTATTTATACTAATATAAAAAAATCGGTTGTCTGTAAAGTCGGTTTACAGACGATAGTTGAACGTGACAACGTCTTAAGAAAATACTGATGGAATGGTTGCATTTTTCAAAAGAACGTTTTAATTTTATTTATGAAAAAAAACATTGTATAGCAGCTGTTCGCGCGCGGGCGCATCGCTCACTCGAGTCGAGCACGAGAGAGACGGATGTCGAACGCTGCCGAACGCGGGGCCGATTGTGCCTGTTTGTCGCTTGTCACGCACTCTCGCTTGCACTTCAAGCCTTAAACGTAACGTCTCAGAGCGAGGTAACGCCGCATGAGTCATGTTTTTTCATGCGAGCAGCCGACTCCATCGAATTATAAGACGTTGTCACGTCAATAATAAAGATAATATAAATACTATTTCTAGTACTCAAGTAACCATTGAAGTTATTAACTGGACTTCATTAAACTAGTCTGCCGGCACTAGAGCATTAATAGAAGTGTTTACTTTTCTCCATCAGTAAAATGACGAACATTCAAACTTCATTTAATAAGGTGCCCATTTACTGATCCAATTAACGTCGCAGATCGAATCCATTTATTTACTTTTTGCGAGAATAAACAATTAACTTTGACAGCAATTACAGCACTTTCCTACGTTAGCAGTTTGATCTGATAATTTGTCATTCGTGATCCAATTCACGTAGTCATTGTTCCAGTGATTATACATAATTACCATAATCGGAACGACGTCCGACCTTACGTCAGTCGACCTTCGAATGTACGCAAATGAGGCATTTCTCATAAACTGACGTGGGAAATCAGATGAAAAATTGAATAGGTGAGCGACTACCGAGAATCATTTGCTACAATGGGAGAGGAAAACGATAGTGGAAACAATGGAAATGATATATTTGCTTTTGAAACTAAGAATGTGAGTTCTCGTTCGCTTCATCATTATCATCATATCAAGCATTGTAAGTACATTGGAGGACAGAAGCCTCCCCGTGAAATGAAAATCTGCTTCTAATTTCAGACAGAGAATCAAGATATGTATGTACCTCATACAAAGGTCGTTTGCATTTCTACCGCCAGATATCAAACAATGTTCGCATTGCTCTGATTGCATGCTTTCGGTTTAAAGGGTAAGAGAGGCAGTGAAGTTACTGGGTAATGTGACATCAAGTCATAAGGTTGGCAACGCGCTAGTGATATCCTTCCTATACTCGATGTCTTTGATTTTATGCTAGTTAGTCGACCTGGTCTTACATGAAAAAAAATAACTCTGTGCATTTGAGCGACTTTGTTTTTGATGATTAATTCTCCATTTATAGGCTCCTATGGTACAATCACATCTTACGAGCCAAAGCAAATGTGTATATGATGATATTTGTGTTTGTTCTGTGTCTGGGTGTAAAACATATGTATTTATGTAGTATATTTGTGATTTTTCTGTTGTCTGGCGTCCGTAACATAAGTGCGGCCTATTTAAAAGACTTACAACGGAGTCAGGTCAGGAGTAGGTATATAACAACAGTTCGTGTACATAATTGTTTATGTATAAATTAAAGGCGTTTAAACATCGCAATAATACGGGCGTTCATGACACATTTTCTATTTACTTTTATAAGAGTATTTTCCAATCACCTCCGTACACTTTAAGGAAAAATATCAATAACGAATCGGAACAATGTAAACAATGGATTTATAAACGAAGAAGCGGCGTAGGGAGCCGTTCGACTGTATATTCAGTCTATATACATCGACGGGCCCGGTGGCGCAAATAGTAGTGACTCTATCCTATGCTCCAGGGGTCGTGGGTTTGATCCCAACCTAGGACAAATATTTATATGAAGATTTTTATGCTTGTCCTGTGTCTGGGTGTTAAAAATATCTATTTCAGTATTATATTTGCGATTCCTTTGTTGCCTGATGTCTTTAACACAAGTGCTTTAAGCGACTTACCATAAAGTATGAGATATTGTGGGAATATTTATTATTATTAAAAGAAGGAGTTGACTGACTGACATATAAACGCTGAGCCTAAACTGTAAGTCTTAGAAACTTAAAATTGTGCTCAGAGGCTTTTTTATAATTTGAGGCAGCACAAAAAAAGCATTTTTGAAAATTCACGCCCTAAGGGGGTAAACTGGGGCGCATTGTCAGTATGTAACTTTACTGTTTTAAAGTAAATCCCATTTAATTTAGTATAAAGGTTCTTTAATGAAACTTATGAAATACCTGTAAAATATTATTCGGAGAATCGAAAATAAAAGAAATCCCTTAAGAGGGTAAAAGGGCGGTGCAAAGTTAGTTTGAAAGTTCCAAAATTAAATGCAAGTGAAACCGTGGGTCACTGCTTGTATAATATAATCAGTTGAAAAAAATCAGAAGGATTTTGGGGCATTTTGGTCCTGTGATATATGCAGGAGACAGTCAGGTAAATGAAACAAACATTAACAAAATCTAAAATGTACACCGAACTAGCTTTCCTGCTTTGTATTGCATCCCGTTGAAAGAAAAGTTGAAATAGTAGCTTATGTCCCCTAATCTAGTGTTCAAACTATCGACTTGACAAATTTCATGAACATTCGTTCGCCGATTTAGTCCTGAAAGTGAAATAAACAGACACACAAATTCGCATTTATAACGTTAATATGGTTAGGTTTGTACATACATGTTGTAACATGCAAAAACAAGTCGCTGCTTGTCGTTTTTTTTATTCTCCGGGTTTTGAGAACTCAATTATACATTCTGGAAATATAGCCTTAACTAGAAATTGAAGAGCCATTAATTATTATCTTATAATATTTATGTTTGGGTGTTAAATACAGTAGAACGCCGATTATCCGAATTAATTGGGACCGGGGTCGATTCGAATAATCGGAAATTCGGATAATCGGACATAGACTGGTAATAAAAAAAAACGAACTGTCACACATAGAATAAACTTTATTAAGTTTAACAAACACAGTTCTACTAATAACGCTCACTTGAACATCTCGATCAGATAAAGTTGCAACTTCATCAGGCCTTATCAAAAATACAAATACAAAACAAAAATTACTTGGTTTTAAATTTTTATATTAAGCTTAGGACCGCCGGTTAATCGGCGTCCGGGTAATCGGCGTTCTACTGTATATGTATTTAAGTAGTATATTTTCGATTCCTCTGTTGTCTGATGCTCGTAAAACAAGTGCTTTAAGCTTATCTTATCACGAAATCCGTGTATAAAGAGAAGTTGTAGGAAATTATTTATTTGTTCTGTGTCTGGGTGTTAATTTTTTGTTTTATGCTTCATATCTCGGAGTTCGCGCCGAATCTCACGCCTAAATGACAAAATTTATCGACAGTGAGCAAGTAACGATGATGGGGCGTGATAAAAGCACAGTTTATCACTAACCAGTTAATTTATGGGACCGTTATTCACAATCGGAATTAATGAGTTGGTTAATGGCTTTATTTCGAGATTAAACTACGCAGTAATTAATAAATTTGCATTTCCTTTTGACGCACATTAACATGTGTTCTAGGTTTTTACTGGGGGTATTCGTATTTGAATTGGTGATGAGTTTTAAGTATTGCCTTCCGATTATTTACAGCTTTTCACAGACTAAATACACAGTATCCGTTTGCATACTTATGGGCTGTTTGAATTCTTGCCACATTTCGGGATGTGCGATATTAAATATGCTATTTAGACTATACACAAGTGGGCAAGGAAATGTGGCGACACTCACAGCTATACTCGACTCTATTAAATCAATCACGTCACAGGACCTGCATGGCGCTTACAAATTTTTCCCGACACTCCGAATATATAAATGAACACAACAGAGCTGCGGTAGTAGAAATAGGTGACAGTGAGGTGCTGATGCAGATGTCATTTATAAAAGGTCTAACTTTGTTACAAACATACATACGGAGCCGATGGCAATGTTGGTAGCATTGGAGTATAGGAGGGGGCCGATTGGCCCGTGCTTATCCCAGGATGGCCTAGTGACCACCTCAGGATGTTAGGGTAACGATTCAAAAAGTTGTGTAGCGTGAGTGAATGCGTCTGGCCTTCGGCCATGGCATACTAGGGGGTCAAGCCCCGCCTGAAAATTTACCCTAGCCAATAGTTGTTAGTGAACCTATGCTGTGTGGAGTGGGTCAGGGATAAATCCACACACAAAACAAACATTTTATCATGATTATCTCACCAGCTATTGAAAGTCCACTGCTTGACATAAGCCTCTTCAAGAAACTCTTTGCCTCTCTCTGCCAACACGCTTGCCCTGCGCGCCAATTACAGTCAAATCCTTCTTTCTTATATATATATTATTTTATATATAAATATAAAATAATGTAAAAAAAAATATTTAAGGTCCCAAACCTTATAATTCAGGCGCTGTCAGTTATGTCAGTCAGTCAAGCAGGTTCTTCTTTTATATAAATAAAAAACTTACTGGTAAGAAGATTAGTCATGACTCGCTTATCAATTCGCAACATTCAAGAACCTGTTGAGTGAGATACAACAGCTTTTCAACAGCGGTGTTTGTTCAAGAGTTACACATCGGAACAATTAACCGCTTATTGAGCCACGATTGCCCATCCAGGTTATTGGTGCGTGAACTCAATGCTTATGATTATGTAAATTTGGGGCTGTCGGGAAATGTTTTCTGCGCGCCGGGAACTCGGATGTGCGCAATACATTAATAAGATCAAATGACGACGGTATTTATATAACAGCTATTATGTTGCAAATCTGGTAAATAACTATTTAAAAAAATGTTATTCAAAGAATCCGGTTTGGCCTATTCAAGAATGAGTGGGCTAAATTTTGCGAGGTACCGGCAGAATACGAGTACAATACCTCCTTCTGTAACAGGTGTCATAAGCGGATACCGAGGTACTGCCACCGACAGGTATAACCACTGGAAATCGCAGATCGCAGCATTCATGACGGATACGCCGCTGCCCATCCCCGCCCTGTGCATTTGAGCTACACTGTATTGGATGCATATACCGCTATCTGTCGGTTCTGATACCTTAGTCGCCTGTTACACCTGGTACAGTGGGAGGTACTATTCTACTCTGCCGGTATCTCACAGCTAGTAATGGCCACAGCTAAATAATAGTAATAAATATCTACTAAATTCAACTCTCTTGTTCAAACAGACAACCATTTTCACGGTATCACTTTCTAAGGAATAATAAATCTAACTTGCAGGTCAAAATTACTCGGAGCGTGTTTTATGTTCGCAAATTAATTCCTAGATTCCGAAATTTCTATAAATAAAGTAACTCTTTGGGATATTTTATTCTAGACTAATTTAATATTTTAAAGTGCGAACATAAAAAGAACAATAGAGGAAGTATTTTTACTTGTCTTCTACAGTGTATGTACAAGATGCACATTCGATTGAATCCTGCATAAAGCATGAGAGAGAATTGATATGTTCCTATTATATTTTTTACCAACATTAAAACACATTTTCTTATTTAACTTCAATTAAATCCGCTTTTGGATGTTATAAAATATGTTTATTACTTTGTACTTAAAATTTGTTGTCTTTTTTATGGTTTTAAGCCATTCATTATAAATAATGAAGTAAAGCGGGAAGGAAGACGAAACATTAGAATATTTAATCGCAGTGTTATATATAATGAAATAAATAGGGAAAATCAGTTATCGTTTTTAATCTATTACTGTTACAAAAATTACGTAACAGGACAACAACATTCTAAGAATTAAGTGGGGATTCTGAAATTGTGTACGGATCATCTATTATACATTAAATGGTTGGTATGATGAGGTATATTTTGTTGCAGGTACCTGTTTTTCTTTTTCTAAAATGTTAGAAGCCTAATTTATACTTTACAAGTATTTATTTAGCAACTAACAATAAATAATTCATCACAACGGATAGGCATAATTTTCCAATTAAGAAGCTTTTTGTTATAAATTTACCACTATGGTTACAAAAAGGCCTCAATTTCATTAATTTATTTATTTAACATCATCATACCAGCCATTGAATATCCATTGCATTATCCATAGGCCTCTCCAAGAAAGGAGGTTTTTTGCCCGCAATTGCCGCGCTGGGCAATCGTGTGGCAACCGCAGAGCGCAGCTTAGCGACGGGATATGCTACTGCCCATCCCCGCCCTGTGTATTTAAGCTGCACTATTTCGGATGGATATACCGCCACCTGCCGGTTCTGGTATCTTAGTCGCCTCTTACGAAACCTGATACAGAGAGTGGTACTATTCTTCTATGTCGGTACCTCACGGCTAATATTTCTGGATGTACAGGAAAATCCGAATCGTGTTTCTATTTCATTTCATAACATCTCTCGCTATTAAGGGACTGGGCGGAGTTATTTTCCCGAACCATCCTGCGATTTGTTTATTTTTTCATTACATTTTCTCGTATACTGGTTGTCGTTTGTCATACACAACCCCAGTGCAGGTTCCAATGCGACCATTCTGACACGCATGGTCTCATAACGGACTCCGGGTACACCAGTAAATGTAACCTTTATGAGTGTATATTTAAAGAGTATTTTCGCATGATTTGTTGTATAACATTAGGCAGAATGTGGTGTGTAATCGCCTCTCATGAATATTGCAACAGCCTGAATATTCATAGTGAAATGTATGGCGTATTTCGTTGAGATTACTTGTGGGCCAGGCCTTTGCCTTGTAGCGGACGTTTGGATTTTATAGGGCAAGCTCTCGGCCTGCAATTTTATAACCTGATAAATTCTTGTTATTCCCAGAACAATTCTATGCTGTTTCCGATTAACTCAACTCTGTCTAGCTAACTGTGACTGTATGATTCGTTAAAGGAAAAGTCTTGCCAATCCCTTTGAGAAAAATAACCTATCTTGTGCGCCATAGGTCGTGCCTTCAATCTCCACCCATGGCAAACATTTATATGATGATATTTGTATTGGTTCTGTCTGAGCGTTATATATGTATTTAAGTATGATATTTGTTATTCCTCTGTTGTCTGATGTCAGTAGCACGTGCTTTTAACTATTTATCTCGGAATCAGGATAATTTATAAGATATTGCATGACTTTATATATTTGAGAATATCATAAATTTTAACGGATCCTGTTGTTTCATTATCAGCTTTATTATTTCCGTCATTGGAGTGAAGCCTCCCCATGAAAGGGGGAAATTTGCTAATAAATGCCGCGCCCGTGGTGGCAATCGCAGAGCACAGCTTACGCGACGAGGATGCTGCTGCCTATACACGCAATGCGCATTTGAGCAATGCAATTTCGGATAGATATACCGCTAGCTGACGGTTCTAGTATTATCGCCTATTACACCTACTACAGGTGGAGGTACTATTCTACTCTGCCAGCATCACAAAGCCGTCCTGTCGTTTCATACTTTACATTACAAACAAACATATCAGTAATGTAATCACTAACAACAAATAGAATTATCAGTCCGCCCATTTATACCACTGTATCGAATGTTGCATGCCGACAATTGATGCAATTAATTACATTGAAAAAACCAAAATGGCCACCATCGTTGTCACGGAATTGACACGCACATATTAAATTATCATTTATTAATTTTCATTAAATTGGTGTCCATTGTGACACAGGCCGCATACAACCGGTCCTATTGGAGATGACTTGGGGAGGCCTATGTGACCAGTGGACGTCTTATAGCTGATATGATGATAATGATGTCCAATATCGGCATGTTGCTGAGCCGAGTATTTTGAAGAGGTATTCCGAAGACATGACTCGCTTGACAGCCAACTCTTGCGTGTTTGAGCTCAGAGTTAGATACAATAATGTACAGGGTATCCTCAACATCATAGCAGTCTTAAAACGTCCACTGCTAAATATGGGCCTGCCCAAGAAAAGGAATTTGCCCCTGATGGCTGCTCTGGGCAGGCG